>JAXCMG010000252.1:8340279-8421252 GCA_034642415.1 Podarcis siculus
ATGGAAGCCATCGAGATAGAGAAACACCCTCACAACATGAACAAGCGTGACGACACATCCCGCTTGCCAGACATCTGGAAATTAGCCCTCCCCACAAAAACTGACACCAGATCCAGAGGCACACAGAACGCCATCACCAATCAACCACACCAGACCCAAACCCAGACCCTCTCCACAGATAAATTACAGACACCATCCAGTAGCCAAACCACGATGGCACCTCCGGATGCTGCACCCCCCTGCAATCCCTACACAGATCTGGCTGGCACAGGCCACAAAACCACAGCTCGCCCCTATACACGAAGCCAAGCCAGAGCACAACAAAGCTTTAGCAACTAATCCACACCTAATGACCCACCTAAGTGGTACTCAGGATATCACTCAAGAAATCACTCAAGATATCCCTCAAGCAATTAAGGAACAAAAGAAGAAAAGGCACACTAGCCTGGGAACTTCCTCTCTGCCCAGAACATTGGAGGCTATACACCACACCTCCTCAACAGTATTTATAGGAACTCAAACACTGAGATCCTGCTCTGTTCCAGTAACAAGAAGCCGAAAGCACCAGCCTGAAGATGACGAGTGAGACCTCGTCGAAACGTCGCCTAGACACCCCAACTTTTACACGGGAAGACACCCGAGGACACCAAAACCTGCATATATATATATATATATATAAAATCATAGCATGCTCTTCCAATTACATATAGTAATACTGAGGGCATCCATCCAGCTGACAGAGGCAAGTATGAAAAGAACAGTGAGCAAAAGGTTACAAATTCCACCACAGACTCAGATGGAATGAAAGTGCATCTTTCAAATATACCATAGTTCACATCATATACCATAAAAGTACCATTATTGCAATTATTGTTGTTAATTGTTAAGGCCCTGTCAGAGGAAATGGCTAAGTGGGGTCAGGATAAGGGATGACAAGAATATCCCAGCAGCTCTAACAATCCGCTCATTTCCTCATCCTAGTCAACCTTCGGAATTTGCTTTGGTTCACAACAGTGATCCAAGGCATTTGGGCTTCCTGGTCGCCACTTCCTTTCCATTTCAAAAACTCTCCTTGGGTTTTAGGTAACTATATCCTTCAAGGAACTCAGGATGGTGCATGTGATTCTTCCCTCATGATAAGCAATTCTCTCTAAATCCCAAGGCTGAGAGATGTGCCCATTCAAGTTCTACTCAGAGTAGACCCATTGATATTGAAGCATTCTACTATCCCCAGCGCACCATTTGAGCTTGGGTCTCCCTGGTCCTAGTCCAGCACTGCAAACCAGCAGTCACAAATATTTGCTGGACTACAGCTCCCATCATTCCTGATCATTGGGTCACACTGCCTGGGGCTGAAAGGAGGTGGAGTCCAATGATATCTGGAGGGCTGCAGGCTCTCCTTCTCTTACCACTATACCCCACTGCCTCCCAGTGACAGAACAGGGTAAGCAGCCCCCCCCCCAAAAAAACCAGTGTTAACTGTCTTACCGGAGTCCGTTTTGCACCACACGATTCCGGCAATTCCTCCAGCATGAGCAGGCATGGTTGCACTCAAAGATCAAAGGCGGCTCGGCAGTGCTGAATTCCGGCAGGAGCCGGCCATTCTGCAGAGAGGGCAAGTGGACAAGGGATGCATTAGGTGGACATCTGTGCACAGGAAGAATTGCAATGTTTAATGAGGTATGAGGACTTATGCCACAGCTCTGGTCTATCCTGGTCCAGGGCATCCGGCCTGCTCCTCAAGTAAGCATAGGAATTAATCTTATATTGAGTCAGACCACTAGTTCACCTAGTTCAGAAGTCTACACTGACTGGCAGCAGCTCTGCAGCATTTGACTAGAGTCACTCCGAGTTCTACCTTGAAATGCCATGCATTGAACCAGTGGCCTTGTAGTGGTTAAGAGCGGTGGACTTGTAATCTGGTGAACCAGGTTCGCTTCCCCGCTTCTCCACATGCAGCTGCTGGGTGACCTTGGACCAGTCACACTTCTCTGAAGTCTCTCAGCCCCATTCACCTCACAGAGTGTTTGTTGTGGGGGAGGAAGGGAAAAGAGATTGTTAGCAGCTTTGAGACTCCTTAAGGGGAGTGATATGGGAGCTTCTGCTCCCCTTCCCCCAAAGAGCTACAGTGCTGCTGCTGCTGCTCCCCAACATCTCACCTGTATGTCTCCCTCCTTCCCCCTCAATACTGCCCACAAGCATTTCCATAGATTCTTCTGCAGAAGCAATGAGTCCAAATCAAGCCTCAAACCCTCTGTGACTCCCCTAGGAAATCAAACTATGCATTTTGAGGGGAAAGGATTATGTCTTTCAGCTGACCCTGCACATTGTGCTAGGCAGGGTGGAACTTGGAGGGGTAAGAACAACTTAATTTGCAAGTGGGAGAGATGACCCATCTGAGGATTCTCTTAACAGGGAAGAGGAGCTCCCCCCCTAGGCCTGAGCAGTAGTGATCCCCCCCAGTCCCACCACCCACACCCTCCAAATCCACAAAGCTGAGAAAGCAGGCAAACGTCCTCACCTTGTCATACCAGCAGCGCATACTCAGCTGTCCACACAAGCAGTTGCTGGAGGAGCAGTCGTCTATGCACACACAGTACTGCAAGCAAAACAGCAAGAAGCAGCAAGTCACACGTGTGTGTGTGTGTGTGTGTGTGTGTGTGTGTGTACATATAATCCAAAGGTTTGCATGATGCTGGCATGCAAGGAGCTGACCCACCATAGGGCTTGTGGGGCCCAGCTAGTTGATCTACGAAGAAGCATCATGTAGGCTTTGCATGTCACTAGCGCGTAGTGCTGGATAAAAGGATATTAAAAAGGAGGAGGGATCCTGCTGTGAAAGCCAACGAAGGTTCTGGAGCTCAAGCTCTCTGTCAGAGGGGGAAATACCAAATATCTGGGGCCCCGTTAGTGGGGTGAGGGTTTTAGGAAGGCAATGGACATTTGTCAGGATGGGCATCTGTATTCTGCAATCTTATTCTAAATCAGGGCTGAGGAGCTGGATTCCAAGTGGATCCTGACCTCCTTCACCCGCTGCAGCCCAAGTCTGAAAGGCAGTTGGTGTAAAACTGCCTGCTAACCACCTGACATTGCAATGGCATAAGAAGACTCATCTTTGCCTGTTCACCAGACTATGTAGGGCTGCAAGGGCACAGCACTCCACAATCCCCAATGATCAGCTGATTGCCAGCATTTCCAAAGTGCTGTGAGCAGGGTTATGCAGCTGCCGCCAATGATCTGACTGTCTGCAAGCCCCATTTTGCTCCAGTCCCATTATTAACCTGTTCCACAGCTTCAGCCATAATAGACATTGGGAGTAGGGTAGGTGGAACTGGCTATTCTATATTCACATTCCATGATGAGCTCCTAAGTTCCAAAAGGAGATGACAGAGGAAGAAAAACCGAGTGCATCAGTTCCCACACAAACTGCAAAGGAGTAAAGGGAGCAGACAAGAAAGAGGAGGGGGAGACTGAGCAGCCTGCTCAGGTGTGAACTGAGCAGAGAGCACCCTCTCACGATGAGGAGAAAGGGGAGAAATCTCAGGTGTTAAGTCCAAGCAGTTTTTATTTCAGGAGGGCTTTTGCACCACGAATGCTGCTTTGGGGTTTTCAATCTATGTTTTAAACTCTGGACATTGTACTGTATATCGTGTTGTTGTTTTATTGCTATGGCCGATGGCTGATGCAATTAAATATTTATTCATTCATTCTGGACATTCTGGATTTATCCATTCATTCTGGACATCCTTTCTTTTCTTCATAAGCCACCCCAAGGAACGTGTGCAAAGTGGGCTATCATATAAACAGCAGGAGAGAGAAAAGAAAAAGGGAAGATCAAAAAGGTAGCTGCAAGCAGCCTATCTAACCTGCAAATGAGTGATGTTCCTATCAATGTGCATGGGGGACGTCACACAATTCTGCGAGACGTATTTGTAGTCGCTAGGACAGGGCTGGACGTCGACAGAATTGACGCAAGGAATCGGGATCCGTTCATAACCCCGGGCAATGTCTCTGTCGCAGCAGGGAGAAGAAAATAATCACTTTTAAACTACAAGAATAAAAGATACACAAAGCGAGAGCACTTCCCTGTGTATTCTCTCCAGTGCTAGTGCTGCTTAGAGTAGACCCACTGAAACCAATGGATGCAACTAACACAAGTCCATTCATTCCAATGGGTCTACTCTAATAGAACTTAGTTGGGTACAACTCAGAGTCATCCTAAAGCAGGCATAGGCAAACTCAGCCCTCCAGATGTTTTGCGACTACAATTCCCATCATCCCTGTCCACTGGTCCTGCTAGCTAGGGATCATGGGAGTTGTAGGCCAAAAAAACATCTGGAGGGCCGAGTTTGCCTATGCCTGTCCTAAAGCAACAAATGAACCAGTATGACATTGCTTTTAATTACTGAAGAAGAGCCCTGTTGGACCTGGACAATGGTCCATCTAGTCCAGCATCTTCTTCTCATAGTGGCCTCCTGGACTCCTGTGGGAAACCTGCATGGAGGACCAGAGCACAAGAGCACTCTCCCACTACTGTGGTTTCCAGCAACTGATATTCAGAAGCATCGTGGTCTCTGACTGGGGAGGCAGAGCATATTGACATTTCATCTTGGTGTTTCCAAACTCGAAAATCTGTAGCCAAGACTCTCTGAATGACCCTTGGCTGCCAGAGATCCTGTTTTTTGAATTACACATTTGGTTGCCCAACATTAAGCTCGTCACTAGGGCGCTCCAGAGTTGCATCGGCAGAGGGCAGTGGCCTATGGGTGAGGCAGGCAAACCTCTCACACCTGCTCAGTATCTTCTCCACCGGGATGGGCTTGTCAGGCATCGAATCCTTGAGGGTCTTGTTCATTTGCAGAGCAACCCAGACTTGAGTGTTGTAGCTCGAACACTGCAGGGGAGTTTCGCCTTCTTTGTTTTTCAGGGCAACGTCCGAACCACGTGAAAGAAAGAGGCTGCAAGATGTGGGGAAAAGAGGGTGGGAGCTAAAAAGATGTGAAACTAATGTAGCCCTAAGTCATCTAGCAGCTATCTTTATATATGACTTTTAGAAGACATGTATAGGAAAGTTTTAATGTTTGATATCTTACTGTGTTTTTGTACTTTGTTGGAAGCCGCCCAGAGTGGCTGGGGCAACCCAGTCAGATGGATGGGGTACAAATAAAATTAACATCAACATCATCACCACCAACACTATAGCTCAGTGGTTAGAGCATCTACTTTGCACACAGAAAGTCCCAGTTTCAATCTCTGGCCTCTCCAGGTAGGGCTGGGGTGGTCTCCCTGTCTGAAAGCCTGGAGAGCTGTCAGCTTAGTTAATGCCAAGCTAGATGAATCAATGGTCTGAGTCAGTATAAGGCAGCTTAAAAATGGAATGACGCGGAGAGCGTTCCAGTGGTCAGACAGAGAGGCCTGGAGTGAGGTCCCTCTACTCTGAATTGTGCAGTCAGAAGGAATCACCACTGAATTCAATGGAGCATATACCCAGGATTGTGCAGAATTGCTGTATATTATACACAATGAAACCTATCAATGTATCTAATGGATCAATACAGCTGCCTGCCTAACTCTCCTTGGATGGCTTGAGGAGTAGTCATCAAGAGGCACTGGACTTCAAAACGTGCACTACCTTTCCCCAACTTGGTGCTCTCTAAGTGCTGCTCGACTGCAGCTCCCATCAGCGCCAGTAGCCAGGAATGATGGGAGAGGGGTTGCATTCCAACATCTGGAAGACACCAGATTGGGGGAGGCTGCACTAAGCCCTTGAACTTGGGGGACCTTCTTCTGCATCCCAAGCATGTGTTCCACCACTGTGCTCCAGCCATTCCCCTTCACACAGCTGAAATGGACCTGTCTAAGAGGAAGCCCTTTCCATGTTTTAGGTGGCCAACTGCTCTATCACAGGGGAGGCTCTCTGAATGTTATTGGACGCCTGACTCCCATGAACCACAGTCAGCATGGCCTATGGCAGAAGTTCTCAACCTTTCTGAGTCCATGGCTCCCTTGACCAACTACATTCTTTCTGTTGCTCCCCTGTGAAGAAACACACTCACACCTTAGGAGCCCAGTTATGTTGCCCCTTGCCTGCAGAGCTGGCAGCCTCCTGCCTCTTTCCCTTGTGGAGGGCTCCTTCAACTTTGCCTCTTCTCCTCTCACCTCCTTGGGAGTACTTGCAGCAGTGGTGATGGTTGCTTCCACTACACCAGCAGCCCCTGGTCTCTAAGGCACCCCAAAGAGAGGCACTTCCTCATGCCACCTCACAGGGACCTGGGAAGTGGATGCCCCTGGTCAAATGCAGGTGAATGTGAGGCCAGCAACTTACTCGTCTCAGGAGGCAGCAATGGCACCATTTACTTGGGGAGCTTGTAGCCAGGGCCACTGCAATGAACAGCTGTGTGAGCTTCTGGGAGGCAGAGACACAAGGGGGCATCAGAAGAGGGAGGGAAGGAAGGAGGGATGGAGGCTGGTGCTGCCTGCAGCATACCTAACTATCATTCAAGGCACACCAGGGTGCTGAGGAGCACTGGTTGACAACCACTGCTCTATGGTTAGGGATGGTGGCAGCTGTAGTCCAACAGCATTTGGGGGCAGAGGGAGCACAGGCTCCCCATCCCTAAAGGCCCAGGTAGTCTGACCTGATACATGAGCAATAACGCTAGCATCCGGAGGTTTGCCTGCTTGATAAACACTTAGGGGGCAACCTAAGGCTGCTTTGCCCTCCAGTGGCAGAAATCGCAACACCATTGGTTGCAACTGTTTGCAGAATGGCAGTCAAATGTACTGCTCCGATGCCAGAGTTTTTTAACAAAAGCAAATAGCAAAGCACTGCTCTCTTCCTGACTTTTGGCATTTTTAAGAACGTAAGAAGAGCCCTGCCAGATGCTCTTCTTACGTTCTTAAAACGTAAGAGGTCCCTCTGGTCCTGCCTCTTGGTCTCACAGTGGCCAAACAGATGCCTCAGTGGGAAGCCTGCAAGCAGGACCTGGGTGCAACAGCACTCTCCCCACTTGCGATTCCCAGCAACTGGTATTCATGGGCATACTGCCTCTGACAGTGAAAGCAGTATATATTACATAAATACCCTCGTTTCATGCTGAGATTCAAGTAGCTTGCCTGAGGCCATGCACTTGGCCTTTGAATGCACAATTCTCAGACTGAGATCTAATGTTTGAACGTCTGCCCTATGTGCAATCATTGAATAAAAAAGATTGACAACAAGCCCACAAGCAGGACCTGAGCGCAACAGTGGTTTCTCAACTTGCAATTCTCGGGTACACTGCCTCTGACGGTGGAGGGGAGAATGTGGCCATTGTGGCTGGCAGCCACTGACACGCTCCTCTTCTATGGATCTGTCTAACCCTCTTTCAAAGCCATCCAAACTGGTGGTAATCACTACCTATTGTGGAAGTGAATTCCAAATATGTGCTGTGTCATCCCCCAACCCCTTTTAAAGCAACAATAAGCAAGAAATTTAAAGGAGTTTTGGTTTGGCCATGAAAGAAATAGAGAAGTACAGTAGGCGTGGCAAGATAAAAACCATTTTTCAATGCTCAGCTTTTCTGGTGTTGTGAGACTAAGATAAACTTTTTGGTGTACAAAATTGTGCATTTGGGGAAAGCTTTTATACACCTCTATCATGTTCAGCTGCTCCTGCCAACCTAGCAGTTCAAAAGCACCTCAAAGTGCAAGTAGATAAATAGGTACCACTCCGGCGGGAAGGTAAACGGCGTTTCCGTGCGCTGCTCTGGTTCGCCAGAAGCGGCTTAGTCATGCTGGCCACGTGACCCAGAAGCTGTACGCCGGCTCCTTCGGCCAATAAAGCGAGATGAGCGCCACAACCCCAGAGTCGGCCACGACTGGACCTAATGGTCAGGGGTCCCTTTACCTTTATCATGTTCAGCAGAGGCTGAGTGGAAGAAATGGGAAGGTACCACAAGGCATCACCTTTCCCCTTGCCCATCCATCCCGGGAGCCTCCCCCCTGCCCATGAGGAGGGCAATGAAGGGAGAGGGGGGGGACTCCTGGGGGTGGGACATACTTACACCACACACTCGTAGCGGTTCTCTCGGGCCGCGATGTGCAGTGGGGAATCTCCGTGGATATTCACTGCATGCAGGTCACACTTAGCAGCCAGCAAAATCTCCGCAATGTCAACGCACCCCGAAAAAGCAGCCCAGTGTAAACAAATGTTCTCCTCCTGGAAATTTGGCAGGGGGAAGGACAGAAAGTTTAGTGTGCTCATCCTTGGCACCAGGGAGGGGGGGGGACTACCCTGTCCTTACGCTCTTGTTCCCTGCAGTACGTGGGCTGCCTTTTCTAGGCTGCTCAAGCTGTGCTTTCAGGCATGTGAGGCAGGGAGCTCCCAGCAACAGCCGCCTCCGAGTTCACTGAGGATGGTGGGGGAGGGGGAAGCTTGAAGCGAGGGCTGCCCTCCTTGCCTTATAAGGACAGATGAGTCATTTGTCTGCAGGTCGCAGCATGATCTGGGTGAATCCATGGGGAGACGCTGCCACAGACACGAAGGTATTAGCAAAGGAACTGTGTGACCCAGACATGTAGGACACCCGTGGAAGTCTCGAAAAGACAAGTCCCCCTAGGGGGGCCAGCAGCTGGCAAATTTGAAGAGGGATGGAGGGAGGCAGCAGTGCCTCCACCATCCTCAGTCAGAGGCTGCCTCTGGGCAACCCTTGATTGCTCCTGGCTGCAGAGTTTCCCTCCATATCTGGAAAGAATTGAATACTGATTGGCCTGCTGCAGAAAAGGGGTTTTTTATCATTTGAGCCTGTGGATTTTTCTACTGTTGCTCAGCTCTGGAAAGCAGCCTGGAACCCCTCCTGGGCTATTATTAAGAGCTCTACTACGACAAATATTTCATGGGGTGGTAGTGGAGGAACAGAAACAAGACCAAATCTCTTCTTCCCTATCACATCATAGGCCAAAGCTGTTAGCAGCTGCCCTGGAGAGAGTGTTTTCCTTGAGGGCTCTGCTCCCCCATCTCAGTGAGACTCAGCAAATGAGCCTCATCCTGCAGAGGTGTGCAACGGCAACAGAAGTGGTTGTGTCTGCTCTGTGCTGCCTCTGGCAGCCTGGTGCTCAAGGCGTAACCTTGTTGATACTGAAATACAGGCTTTCCAGAGAAATGCTCTTGTGGACGTGGGAGAAGTAGGACCTTGGCGCTGACCAGGGCCCCTGACACACCTGTGTGTCACCGCCACCTTACTACCTGTCTGTTTGGCATTAGTCTAAAGAGACACCTGTGCACAGACAAATGCATGTGTATAGGCCATGGGTGAGGAACTTGAACTCCAGGGGCCTTGTTGGACTCTGATCATGCCTCTTGCTTGTCTGCATGGAAGACAGAGAAGGAGTTTATGAGTTGTGTGGAATCTAGCCTCTTGTGCAAAGGGAAAATGTGCTTTTGTTCCTCCACCTGCTTTTACATCTGGCCCCACTCACCACTTGTGTATATACTTCCAGGAATGCTGCCCAGAAGGAATGTGGACCTCTGGCCGAGATAAAAAAATCCCCACCCTTGAATCAGAGGCAAATGCCAACCCACTCACTGTTCCACCTGAAAGATTTGTGCAAACCTATAGCCCTTGCTGGGGAGTAAGCCTCGCCAAACATGGCAAAAGTTACTCCTGAGTAAACAGGCTGTGAGTTGCTCTTGTTATAATGCCCAACGCTGCTCTTGAGCTGAAAAAAATTTCCCTCTTCCCTGAACCACAATCCCTGGGCCAATCCTGGTTCTCAATACAAGGAAGAGTGTTAATTGGGAAGGGTTTCCCCCCACAAGGTAATGTGGCCAGCCTATAACTCCCAGCAGCCAGATTGACCAGCGGCCAGTGATGACGAGAACTATAGTCCAGCAACACGCAGAGCAGTATTCATGAATTCTGGGGCCCCAGGTGTTGCACTGCAACTTCCATAATCCCTCATCATTAGCTAAACTGGGTGGAGATTGAGGGAATGATAAACGCAACATCTGGGGACCCAACCCAAAGTTGAAGAGCACTGACCTAGAGGATCACAGGTTTCCCACCCTGGGTCTAAGGAGCAGCATTCTATACTGCATGCAAGGAATGGAGAATGTCCCTATTTAGAAAATGCATTTCCTCCTGAGGGCGGGGCAGGGGGCTCTTAAAGAGTATGGATGGGGAACCTGGAGCCCTCCAAATGTTGCTAGACTCCAACCCCCACCATCCCCAGCAACGATGGAAACTGCAGTCTCATCAGGCCTGACAATTTAAACTGCTACCAAATACTAAGCAGAGCAGAGCCCAAGACTTACATTGTCCCGGATGTTGATGTCTGACCCTTTGGCCAGCAGCAGCTTCACCAGCTCAACGTGTTTGTACTCAGTGGCCCATATCATTGGTGTCCAGCCTCCATCATCCTGGGAATGTAGGAAGAACCCAGCTCGATCAGACCCCAAGCTCCATCTGGTGGCAGCCCAGGTGTGGGGAACCTCAGGCCTGCAAACTTCAGGCTGTTGCACTAATCGCTCCAAACAAATGTGCTCCCGTACTGCATTAAGACCATCCAGGAGTGGAGAATGTTGGCTATGCAGAACATCTCCAGGTTCTATTACTACTAATGGGCTGCAGTCCGTATATATGTTGCACTTCCACCAGCAGCAGAATGTGGTATTACCATACCTATCTTGTGCAGCTCCAGACCCCAGAGGAGGGAAGGGGAACCTCAGGTCCTGCCCCTTGGGACTCTCCCCCAGGCTACACCCTTCACCAGCCCTGCCTTGCAACCTCCTTGAGTGTTTTAGCCTGGCTGGAACATGTTCTTGAATTCTAATAGTGCCTCTTGCTCACCTGGTTAGAGGACAGAGAGGTTGTTTGTGTAGAAACTAGTCTACTGTGCTAAGGTAAAACCAACATTAGTAGCTCCAGTCACTTTTGCCTCTGGCTCTGCCCACCAGTGGCACATGGCCCTTGGAAGGTTGCACAGAAGGGAGTGTGGCCCTAAAGTTGAAAGGGTCCCCCATCCCAGCATATGGGAGTCTAGGGAGGGGGCGTTTTTCTGAGTGTGCAAGTGTCTGCCACACACGGCTCATTGTCCTGATGCTTTGGAAGGACTGCATGGGCAGCAACTTACCTGGCAGTTGACATCCACCTGCTCGTTGCACAGGAGGTACTGCACCACGTCGTAATGGCCCTTCTTGGCTGCCAGGTGCAAACAGGTGGAACCTTCCGCATCCTGAACAAGGACACACAAAAGCAGGAATATGTATCATTCCAAGTCACTGGTATGTTTTTAGTGTGGATTTCCAGAAGAAAGCACACTGGAGACCATAGCCTAAATAATATGACCCATCAAGCTGAATACAGGCCCTCAACCCAATACGTTTGCAGTAGAAACTGCAGAGTTCTGTACTAAGTCAAGCCACTGGTTCATCTAGTTCTGTATTGTCTACACTGACTAGCAGAAGCTCTCTAGGATTTCAGGCAAGGGGCAGCCCCAGACCTACGTGGAGATGCCAGGGATTGAATCTGGGACCTTCTGGAGGCAAAGCAGATGCTCTACCACTGAGCTAGAGACCCATCCCAAAGAGAACATAGGAAGCTGCCCAATACAGTCCCAGGCCACTGGTACATCAAGCTCAGTATTGTCAACACTGACTGGCAGCAGCCCTCCAGGATTTCAGACTCCGATTTCTCTACTGATGCCAGGGATTGAAACCCTCTTGCAATCAGGGGCAAAACTTAATTTTTTGCAAATTTATTCAGGGAGGGGTCTTAAAAATATGTTTTGGGGTGTGAGAAATTTTAAACTTTTATTTTGGTGATTGGACAACATGGTAAGTCTAAGTTTGATGAAGGAACACAAACTGTTCAGAAAACCGAAGAATTTTAATGTTATCTTCTGAGAATATCAGGTAACGCTTAATAATAGTAATAATAATAACTGCAGGTACTTGGCAATCATTTTAAATGATTCCTGTGCAACCTTACACACATTTTACTTAGCAAGCAAAACTAAACTATATTAATTTAACTAAAACACATTTTGAACTCCCGGGTCATGTTACAACCTTTTAGCACCCCTCATTTGGGGAATCTGAAAGCTTAAAAATTTGGCGCGCCCTATTCCTGAATGCAAAGCGGATGCTCCACCACTGGTCACACTTCATTTTTTGTCTGAGCAAATATAAATACTTGTTGGGCTGGAAACAGCAAGGAGGTGGGGCTGTTGACTGTAATGCCTTGATAATCCCTTTGCTAAAGAGGTATTGCGGGACATCCTGCAGGAAAGGAAAAGAAACACAGGCAAGAGAATGAGTAGGTAGAAAGCTGGGATGGCAAGAAGTGCTACTGTGCACCAGTCTTTTAGTTTCTTTTCCTTTTTTCTACTACAAAAGTAGTACAGTATATCAAGGAGAAAGGTTCCAGGCCAGTCTCCCCTTGCTGCACTGGTTTAAGGGTAGGATGGTGAAGGTTATTTAAGCAGAGGCTGGATGGTCATCCATTGGGAATGCTGTAGATGCATCTCGTGTTGAGAAGAGGGTTGGAGCAGAGGACCTCTAAGGTCACTTTCCAAATCTACGAGCCTAAGATGACACATCTAAAACTGTGATTTCCCCCACTTCTTAGCCTGAAGTGATACGAGACTATTCTACCACCTCAGTAGCACAGCCGCTCATGCCCACCTCATTCTGGCAGCCATGCACACAGCACTGATCCACTGTTCGCCAGGGAACTTAAGCCCTATCCCTCAGAGGCTCACCTCCACCTGCAGGGCATGGCATGCTGCCCCTGTCTGAAATCTATTATCTCTGGCTCTCCTACTACTCCTGCTCATTAGCAATTGAAGTCAAATGGGCTGCTTTTTTGCAGGATGTGTGTGTGTGTGTGTGTGTGTGTGTGTGTGTGTGTCAGAGAGAGAGAGAGAGAGAGAGAGAGAGAGAGAGAGAGAGAGAGATCAGGGCACCATTCAAGGATGATTAATAGGCTACAGGGATTGTACATGAATAAACCAGTCTAGATTCAGGTTTTTTTATATAGCAGGGGTGGGAAGATTTGCCAGCCAGATGGCCGTGCTCCTCTCTAGGCAACTTTCTAGGGGGCGAATGCAAGAGGTGGACAGGGCCAGAATTAGAAGTGGTGAGGGTAACAGATGTTGATTTCCCCACACTTTCCTTGTTATCATATGGGTGATCAAGATAGCCTGGTGTCTGTGAGAGGCCCTCCCCTGCAGAGCACACTGATTGGGTGGGTATATACGGGGCGAGAGCAGCACCTTGAATTTAGCCTGGTGGTTAATTGGCAGCCGGTGCTCCCAAACCACAGCTTCCACCAGTCACAACTAGCATGGCCAATGGTCAGGGTTAATGGGCTCATAATTTAGTAATGGCTAGATGTTTCCCACTCAGAGGAAGAAGGAGGTCCTGCTAGAATGTGCTGTCCTGTGAGGTTTGTGGGGCAGCATTGCACGCGGGACATTTTCTTTAGTGGCCCCTATGGTGCAGAATGCCCTCCCATCCGAGGTGTGTCTGGCCTCATTGCTGTATCCATTTTCATGTCCTGCCAAGGCAGACCTTTCTGCTCAGGCTGAGGCGGTGGAGGGTGAGATCAGGCTATCCTTCAGTAGCTAATTGGCAGCCAGTGCAATTCTTGCAGCAGCAGAGTAACATGGTGGAATGTGCAATCTCTGTCCTTAGCATTTACCATGGCCCCAGGTGTATCCCACACACTAAATCTCAAAATTTTGAGGCTGGAGGGAATGGCTAGGTGACCGCCTGCAAGCACAAACTGCCCTGTTGTCATCCATGCTACAGCTTGCCACAAGCGAAAAGGAAGAAACAGCAAAGGGGAAAATGAGGGGTGTGTTTTATATGTTGTCCATGCTCTGAGACCTCTAGGTTAGATTACTGCAATGCGTTATACATGGGGCTGCCTCTGATGATGGTTTGGAAACTTCAGCTGGTGCAGAATTCAGCGGCCGGGATACTCACCAGGGCAAGATGGTTTCAGCATATAAGGCCAATCCTGGCCCAACTGCACTGGCTGTCATTTGGTTTCTGGGCCCAATTCAAAGTGCTGGTTTTGACCTATAAAGCCTGAAATGGCTCAGGACTGCAAAACCGCAAGGCAAAACCCTCCCCAAATGAACTGATTCGGACCCTTCTTAGTATGCTCCCTCTATGCAAGGACTGAAGGGTAACAACACAAGAATGGACCTTCTCTGTGGTGGTTCCCCATCTGTGGAACGTTCTCCCCGGGACGCTTGCCTGGCCCCTTCTTTACATATCTTTAGGCACCAGGCGAAAACATTCTTCCTCTCTCTCCCTGGCCTTTGGCTAATTAAACAACCTATGGCCTTTCAAATCTTTTGGGGGGACAGCATATTGTTTTCTTTGCTATTATGTTATTTATTTTTGTGTTTTTATACTGCAAACCACCCTGTGATCCTTAGATGAAGGGCGGTATAGAAATTGAATCAATCAATCAGCCAACAGAGCCCCTGGAACTGCTTTAAAATTCTCTGTCCTAGGACATTATTTTTTAAAAAAGATTGCAAACAACCTGCAATCTTGCGACAAGTAGCTCATTGCAAATGAGGGCAGAACACCACACCATGTCCTGGTTTGCACGTCACACTAAGCCAATTAGTGTCTCAGCATAAACACACGAGTGTGTGGACTCTCAGAAAGGAGATTGCATCTGCTTTCCTCCTCCCAGTCACTCTGCTGACAAAAGATAAGGTTCAGTTTAGCACGTCATCAGAGCCAAGGATTGTGCTTTAGCTCTTCCAGACAGACCACAAGCTGCAAAGCATATGACAAACCTTGGTTATGGGTCGTGGTTAGTCTGGGGAAATCTAAACCATGAACCCAGGTTTTGATGATGAGATAGCAAAGTCACTGCTTAGCTCAGCCAGAGCAGCAAAGTGTCCGCTCTCTCCTCTCAGAGCCTGCGTTTCCTGTGCATTTGCACTGAGTCATAATCTGACATGCCAATGAGACCATTGCCACCTTAGATATAAAAAAATCCAGACGCCATCAGTACCCTGGGATCCACTAATGCTCCAGCCTTGATGAGGTATTTCACAGTCTCCAGGTGGTTATTCTCTGCTGCTTCCATAAGGGGGGTCCTCTGGTCCTGAGAGCAGGTGTCTATATTAGCGCCAGCCTGTGCCAAGACAGATACACATGGTAACAGTTACTGCAGAGAGTCACACAGCTGGGCTCATGGCCGATTAACAACTTATCCTGTGTCACTAAGAAATATGCAGCTTCCTGTTCCCCTGAGCCTATGGCTTGGGCCACTGCGACCCGAAAGCAGTGATGTTCATCAACGCAAAATGGAGCAAGTCACATTGTCATTCATCTAGTGCACTGGGGAGGCTAACCTGTGGCCTTCCATATTTGCTATTTGTGGGATTCTCTGCCTCGGGAGACTCGCCTGGAGCCTTCGTTACCTATTATCAGGCACCAGGCAAAAACATTCCTCTTTACCTTGGGCTGATTAAGCAGTCTTTGACTTTCTATATTTGTCAGGGAGTGGGTGCATTTGTTGTTGTTATGTTATGCTTTTTGTGTTTTTATACTGCACTATAATATTTGGGTGAAGGGTGTTGTATAAAATAAACAAACAAAAACACACACACACAGCCTTATGGCCGGATGAGGATTCGAACCTGGCTGTCTCAGGTCCTAGTCTGGCACTCTAACCTACACCACATAGGCTGAAAGGTTAATTAATTCTCTCTTTTAAAAGGGCAGCCAAAACACCCTGTGAAAACCTCAGAGGGGTCCTTAACATCCTATCAATTCACACTTAACTAAAGTCCCAGATCAGCATGACTCATCCCTAGCAGGATTTCGCAATAGGTTCCTTCTAAACTAGAACAGACTCAGCATCTGTTTTAAGTGGAAGAATAGAAAACCTGGAACCACTGGTTGATTAGACAGTGACAGGGCTTCTGCGGTGGGAGTTGGCAGAAAGATGCACTGGCAGGAGCAGTGACAAGGAAACACACCCACCCTCTTGACACCCCCCACCCCCCCAAACAAAACTAAAAATCTGGGATAAACCTGGATCAGCATGTGGCAAACGTCCATGTGTCCTGACTCCGCTGCTGCATGGAGAGGAGTTCTCTTGTTCTGGTGTTCCATCTTGAAGTTTGGATCGATCCCATCCACTACAAAACAAACACAGGCCCACAGTGTAAAGTCAAGGGGAACAGAGTCATAGGAGGGCTGTTTCTGATGGAGAAAGATTGTATCTGATTCCTTGATAATCTTGGCTATCTGGAGGGGATTATCAGGAAGCCTCCATAGGCAAACAGAATTGCCCCATTACACAGCTAGGGTACCAAATAGTCTCATGACCTACAGGAGACGGTCCTGATGACAGCAAAGACTTTTTCTCGCTCGGGATTCTGCCACAGTTGTGAGGCAGCCTCCCACTAAAGGAACAGATCACACCTGGGATCATCATACCTCAGCTTAATAAGCAGAGATATGAATCACCGTATTTTTCGCTCTATAAGACGCACCAGACCACAAGACATACCTAGTTTTTGGGGAAGGAAAACAAGAAAAAAATATTCTGAATCTCAGAAGCCAGAACAGCAAGAGGAATCGCTGCGCAGTGAAAGCAGCAATCCATCTTGCTGTTCTGGCTTCTGTGATAGCTGTGCAGCCTGCATTCGCTCCATAAGACTCACACACATTTCCCCTTACTTTTTAGGAGGGAAAAAGTGAGTCTTATAGAGCAAAAAATACGGTACTCTTTTGGCCACACAATCAAGTAAATCGACCAATCAACCTGGAAGCCTTCTACTGGCTATATTTTATTTACTTGTTATTACATTTCTAGCCCACCTGTCCTCCAAGGAGCTCAAGTTGGCACAAAAACTTCTCCCCCTCCCTGTTTTATTGTCATAAGGACCCTGGGAAGTAGGTTAGACAACTGGTCCAAGAAGTTTCATGGCTGAGGGGGGAGGTGAACCCTCATCTCCCAGGTACCAAGTCCAACACTCTAACCACTACACCACTATGCTTTCTATGGCTACCCATGCTGTCCAAATTTGATAAGCTAAGGTTTGCAAGAAGACTAACCTGTAGCTTGAAGCTGGCTAAACATCCTGGCTTCTTCCAACACTGTTAACTTTAGGTTTCCCAGTTCAGGTGAAATGCAAACAAGCTACGGCTATGAAAGGTTTCAGTTCAGCCTTTTTGCTGCTGGTGCAACTACAGAGCTCAGGGTTCCCCAGAGCACGGCCAGAACACTGGCCTGGCCTACCTGAACCCCACTTTTATTCTACACCCTGGTTGAGCCTTGCTCCACCACAAGGCAGAACAATATATCCGCTTATTTAGCCCTGATATAATTGCCCTGACATAACTGAATACTTTGGGAGGGGGTTCAACTGAGGTTTCTTTCTATGAGCCTTCTGGTGAAATACTCTCTTCTAAAGTGCAGTCCCTTCCTCCTCCAAGGCTGTAGCATCAATCAAGGCTACATTCTCAGCAGGAGCAAAACTCGCCTCTGCCATGTGATGGGAGTTATCCATCAGTTAAGAAAAACATGGGGGAATCACTTACCCAGCATGAGAAGAACCTTTTGCAGCTCCCCTTGCCTGGCAGAGAAGTACAGCTGCTTTGAGTGAAACCGTAATTTCTTGGGTCTGTCAAAAGGAAACAGTTATTACTAGTATTACTGAAGAGTTTTTAACATCTCCTCCCGCCCCCACCCCAGCTTTTTAAAAAATCCTCACAACAACTCTATGAGGTAGGGATGCTGAGGAGACTGTGAGTGGCCCCAAGTAACCCAGTGAGCAGAGTCGTGACCAAGTGGAGATTTGAACTCAGCTCCCCCATGTTATTGTCCACACCACACTGGAATGAATCCAATGTATAGGACTGGTGTATTGCCCTACTGACAGATGACCACGGTCACCCAGTTGGCTGAGGTCTACTTGCATGGTCAACTTTTTTTTCTGCTTCTTTTAACTACAGTAGTCCCTCGGGTTAAGTACTTTATTCGTTCCGGAGGTCCGTTCTTAACCTGAAACTGTTCTTAACCTGAAGCACCACTTTAGCTAATGGGGCCTCCTGCTTCCGCCGCGCCGCCAGAGCACAATTTCTGTTCTTATACTGAAGCAAAGTTATTAACCTGAAGCACTATTTCTGGGTTAGCGGAGTCTGTAACCTGAAGCGTATGCAACCTGAAGCGTATGTAACCCGAGGTACTACGGTAGTTGTCCATTATCCTACTTCTAAATAGACTGTTCAGTTCCATACCCATGTAACATCAACAAATCAACCAAGGCTATTTTTGTTTGCTTATTTCTTGTTAAAAGAGCAAATAACTCTCTGTTAGTTATTTTTTTAGCTAAGCTCAGTTACTGGGTTTCTTAATTGTCTGATAAATTAACAGAATTTGGTGACAAGAATTTAGGCAAGTATGGTCCTACATACAATAGGCTGGTTATTATTTGTTGAATAACAAGACCCAATAATAACAAGACCCAATAAAGACCCTATTTATTCAGCTAGAAAAGTCTACTGGAACAAAAATGTCTTCAATTCTTTCTGGTAAGTGCAGGTAGCAGGCACCTGTCATATCTGAACAGGAACGCTCTGCCACAGAACCTCTACCCCACCATCTCTGGATACCATAGTCTTACAATGAACATAACAAAAAGACTTTATAATCTGAACGAAAAAGAGAGAGAGTTTGTGCGATCTTTTGTACTTCGTGAAAATCTTTAATAAAAAATATTTTTAAAAGAAAAGAACAGGAGAAGCCACACCAAAAGCCTTTCTCTGAGGTACTGCTGAATATGTCCTGGCTTCCGAGAGACTGACTGGGCCCACACCCAGGTAGCATCCACAAAAACTACAAAGACAATTCCCATGGGCCCACAGCCAGCCGATTCTTACTTTTCGGAATCTAGAGCGATCAAGGCGCTTTCCAAGGTTTCTTTCACTGGTCCCTGGGAGAGACAGGCTGGGGCAGGTTTTGGAAAGGCAGATGTCCCGGCCAAGTCAAATCCCTCAGCAGACGAAGTCTCAGACCGGACTTCTTCAGACAGCTGTGCTCCAGTCCCACTGTGACCAAAAAAAGAGGAAGGGTTAAGGGAGGGCCGTAGCTCAAGGACAGAGCATTTGCTTTGCATGATGTGGGTAGCCCACATGTGCCCACCTGACTAGCTTCGATTGGTGAAACGGGCACAGCTACAGGTGCCGCATAACACCTGTTCCACACTTGTAAGCACTTGATTGCTTAGTATGGCAGCACCTACACTTTGGAACTCCCTGCCTGTTGAGATCAAGCAGGTGCCTTCTCTTTCTGGCACCTGCTAAAAACATTCCTGCTTATACAAGCCTACCCAGGTGGCTTAGAAAGCTCAGGTGATTTTATCTGTTTCAATACTTGAACCTTTGCATGTTCTAAAGCATGGTTGTGAGTTTTTTCTTGTCTTGTCTTTTGAAAACCACTTATACAGAGGTGTATAAATTTTATAAAATGAATGAATGAATGAAGGTCTCAGGGTCAGTCCCAGGCAGCTCCACATGGGTCTGAGAAACACTCCCTGTCCAAAAACCCTAGAGCAGCGGTTCTCAACCTGTGGGTCCCCAGATGTTGTTGGACTACAACTCCCATCATCCCTGAGCTCTGGCCTTGCTAGCTAGGGGTGATGAAAGGCCCTAGAGAGCCACTACCAGTCAGTACACTGAGCTATGTGCACCAATGGTTTGACTTAGAATAAGGCAGCTCCTTGTGTATTCCTGCAGAATGGACTTTCTGATAAGATGGTATCTGCAGAAGAATCTAACCTGAAGACAGCAGGAATCAATTCAGTAAATATAAGGGGCAAGACGAGCATCTGCTTTGCATTCAGAAGGTCCCTTGCTCAGTCCCTGGTTCCATCCCTAGAAACCAGGAAGGCTGCTGCCAGTCAGTGTGGGCAATCCTGATCTGGATGGACCAGTGATGACTCAGTATGAGGATGCTTTCTCTGTTAAATGCACACTTCACAAACCATTAATAACACTCTCGCATTGTGCATCAAGCAAGGAAAAAGATGTAGGCTTTAAAGGCAAATAGTTTGCAAATACTCAGTAGCATCACACCATTATTTTGTAACCGCTCCACCTAAAATCCTTCTCTCCATTTACTGTGTGGTCCATCTCTTTTTAGCAGAAAGGCAGAGAACATGGACAGTACAACCCTCACTGGATTGCTTCCCTTCAGGCTGCAGGTAGGAGAAGCAGCTTACCTAGATCCGTTCCTCACTATTAAAAAATAATAACTCTCACAGCAGAAAGTTAACATGTGACGCAGAAGCACATAGGTCTTCTCCCTGTGACTTGCCAAGCTTGCGTTTATAATGTAGGGACAAAGCATGTAACCCGCTTTCCTACAGGATGAAGTGGTGCATTCCAAGAGAGCCAAGTGCATAGCGCATCCTACGGGAGACTTAATGGCCAGAGAGAGGATGGCATTTGAGGTCACAGCTTTGCAAGTGGATTCTGTGGACGGCTGCCAGCTGTTGCAGCCTTGGCTGTGAGCAGCAAGGCAAGGCATACCAAACAGGGTAGCACTTCGCAAAGCAGACCTGGGGTAAGGAACCTTCTCCACCCCAAAGGGCCACATTCCTACCTGGGCAACCTTCCAGGGGCCATGTGCCAGCAGGGCCAGAGGCAAAATTGGTGGGGGCAAAAAAGTGCACATTGTTAGCTTCGCACAGTCGGCTTGCTTCTACGCATCCTCACCATAAAAAACACACACAAAAAAAACACTCCTCTCTGTCTTTCATTCGGACAGAGCTCAGGTACACATTCCAGCAAGGGAAGAAACACTCAAGGAAGGGTGTACAATAGGTCTGGTGAGGACATGTGTCGTGCAGCAGGTACCAGGGAACATTTTGCCCTGGACCTGAGACCCCCCTACCCCTCTCATTCTTGAAAGAGTGAAAATGAATTGAAAGGAACAACAATGCTGAGCATGGCTGGGGAGGTGGGCAGTGGGCCCCAACACATGCTCAGCACCTCCACCCTCTCGACTCACCTTCCGGTTGTCGTGTCTGCCCTCCCCTCAGAAGTCCCAGGTTTCTTCAGCTCGTAGCTCAGCGGAAGCGTGGAGGTTGTGTCCGCCTTTGCTATAGTCACTTCTTTGGCCTTTGAGGCCTCTTCCCCACAATGTGGGCAGTAGCTCGTGCCTTTGACCTGGGAGGCACAATCCCTGTGGAACCGGTGGGAGATGCTGCTTTCTGGCTGGCACTCCATGAAAGTGCCCTGGTTAAAGAAAAGAGACACAATGCAAAGAAGGAATGTCCGTGAGTTACACATCTCCAAGTGGTGCTTTGCCTTTGGCTGAGGTTTTTCAACCCTTTACCTGCTGGAAAGTATCATCCTTTGATTGCAGTTTTTACAGAAGACCATAAGAAGAGCCCTGCTGGATCAAACCAAAGGCTCACCTGGGTCCACCATCCTGTTCTCACAGTGGCCAACCAGATGCCCCAATGGGAAGCCAGCAAGCAAAACCCGAGTGCAACAGCACTCCCTACTTGGCCTCCCGAGCCATAGTGCCTGCAATAGCGGAGGTAGAATGTAAGAAGGGCCCAGCTGGATCTGGCCAAAGACCCATCAAGTTCTGTTCCCACAGTGGCCAACAGATCTACTTAGAAGAGTTATTCCCTTCTGAGAGAGGGAGCTGCCTCATAAGAGCAGGGATGGGTCCCTCCAGGTGTCGCTGGACTGCCAACACCCATGGGCCATAGTCACCTTGACCAATAGTCAGGGATGGTGGGAGCTGCAGTCTCTTAACAATATACAGAGGGACACAAGTTTCCTATCCCTGCAACAGAGACAACTAGATGCCCTATTCCTTGTCATGAAGTGGTCAGTGCCACAAATCAAAGCCTCTATCCTACACAAAGGTTTTGGCTTTCATCCAATGGCAAGTCCTACTCAGAGCTGATACACTGACATTTATTGGCGTGAGTAACACAGGCTCATTATTTTCGATGAATTTACAAGTATCACTGGATGCCACCCTTTGAATTCAATAGGGCAGGAAATGTCCTCCAGGCATTGCTGGACTCCAACGAACTCCAACCATCACCAGCCAGCATGGCCAATTATCAGGGATGATGAGAATGGTTGGCTCACAGCTTCCTGCATCTCTTAGAGCAATGGTGAAAAATTCACCCTGAGCCAGAAAGAAATATTGTGTGGGCTGTAGGATTGCCAGATTGAAAGCTAGAAAAGAGTCATATGATACAACAGAGGCAGGGCTTCTAGTCAAATCTCCCTGTGGATGCAGGAAATCCAAAGATTTAGACCATCCCCAAGCAGGTGGCTTCTCATGCTCTGCTTGTAGTTCTACAGTGAGCGGAGGGACAGCCCTCCCATCACTCAAAGGTCAAGGATAGGTAAGGTCTAGACTTCCAGATGCTACTGGACTTCCAGCCAGCATGGTCAATGGTCAGGGATGGTGAGAGCTGCAGTCCAGCAACAGGTTCTCCAAACCTACATTAGTGTGTGCCCCTCTTGCCACCCCAACCCCACCACCACATTAAAGAATTCTGCAACCTAGGAGATCAACGATCTCCTACAACTAGGGGAGGTTTTGAACCTGTGTTTTAAGAAAACTTGCTCATAAATAATGTGAAATCCTGGAAAGTCACTGCCAGATCAGAAGCAGCATGTAGTAACCTCCAGATGTTGCTAAACTACAACTCCTATCAGTCCCAGTCAGCACAGGCAATGCTCAGTGACAATTGGGAGTTGTAGTCCAACAGTATCTGTGACGCACCATAATGGCTATCCCTGCTGTAGGCAACACTGAGCTAGACTGGCTCTTGGTTTGACTGAGTCCTACGTTCCTACAATAGAGTTTGCAAACCCATACCACAGAGACGCCATTGGACTTCAGCTCCCATCATGCCTGACCACTGGCCATGCTGGCTGGGGCTGGTGGAAGTGGTAATCCAGCAGAACCTGGAGGGTCACAGGCTCCCCACAACTGCCACATAGCTTTTCACCTTGCCTGAATTTCAATAATTCTTTTTGTCCTCTTTAAAGAATGCAACAAAAGTGGGGAGCAAAGTAGCAAGTGCCCTTTCCTATAAAGGCCGCTGTCATTCTTCTCCTGCCAGCCCAGCACAAACACCCCTGGCCCACCCACCCTCCGGCCCAAAAGAGAAACTTACCGCAGTGCAAAAGAAGCCACAACCTGGGCAGCACTGATGCTTCACCATCCTCCCTCTGTGGTCCTCACAAAGTACCAAGAACTGGACTTTGTTAGAAGGGCGCATCAGCTCATATTTCAGCACCTGGCTTGTGCAACGGCTTAGCTGGAGGAGGAAAAGACGTCATTCTTGGAGAGTGCACCAGAGAGAGGGGGGGACAAACTCTTCTTCTCTGCTATGCTGTGCTGTGCATTGAGAGTTCACACACTGAACTGACTGAACTGAAAGCCCCCATTTCAAAGACATGCACACCAAGCAGTTTAATACTTCATATCAGCACGAGAAATGTTCCACTTTACTCTCTTTGGCACATGGCTGTAGGACGAGGAGCAACATCTTCCACTTCTTGCTCAGTCCAGTTTAAAGAAGAGGTGCATTGCACCAAGACTTGCCAAAGCAGCACCTACAGGCACAAGTGTGTCTGCCAGTACCTCCTTACGGCACCTGCAAACGGCCTCACCATTTATCTCCCCCATTTGCTCTTTCTATTCAGTTCCTGTTTGCATTGGCCCTGCCTTTCCTTTCCTTATCCATGCCACACATAATTTTATAAACTTCCATCATGTCCCCTCTTACTCGCTTTTAATCAAAATTAAAAAGTCCATTTTCACTCCATTCCCTTGATCACTTTGGTTGCCCTTTCCTGAACATTTCCCAACTCTACAGTATCTTCTTTTGAGTTGAGGCGATCAGGACTGCACACTGTACATCACTTCATTTCTCTACATTTGATGTCTGGCACCTGAACATGTGAGCTCAAATTCAAAACAGTCTATTATAGCCTAATCGCTCGTGCAAGTCATCACTTGATGTCAGGAACACAGGAAGCTTATGTAGACTCAAGTCTATGCTGCCCAGTAACTGCTCTCCAGGGTTTCAGACAGGAATCTCTCATAGTCCTACCTGGAGATGCCTGGTCCTACCCTCTGGAACATAGGATGTTTCCTCATACAGAGCCAGAGCATTCACTCATCTACTGCCTACAGCAGCTCTTCAGGGTTCTAGGCAGGGGTCTCTCCCAGCCTTACCTGGGATCAGACCCTATAGGCAAAGCAGATGCTCTACCACTGAATCACAGCCCTTCCCTTAAGAGCAGTTTTCTCTTGTACCTGTTGCAGTCATCAAGTGATGACTGTGCACACATGAACCAGCCCTAACACTTCCTTCCTGAACATTAATATGCTTGAAATTGTACAAGGGCACCTGCACTTGGGCTTCCAAAAACCCTCTGTGTTTTCCTGTCCACTCTGTTTGAACATATCGTGCCCCCTGGAAACACCCTATTTTAAGGCGGGAAGTTATGGCTAATAAAATATGGGGGGGGGGAGGAAAAGATGTAACTTGCATTCATAAGAACGTAACAATCCTTTATTCTTCACTCCTCCTAAGTATACAAAAGCCATCAGAATCTGGACTTCATGCATCAGGGATTAGAACTGGAACTCCTTAAGGCTGTTAAGAGGAGAAAGATCCATGTAGACCAGTGTCCTGTTTTTACAATGGAAAACTGGATGCCTATAGGAAGCCCCCCAAAAGGACCTGAGGACAACAACACTCTCTACACTTGTGATCCCTAGCAATTGGCATTCAGAGGCACCCTCTCTCTAGCAGTAGAGGTAGAACACAGCCACCCTTCTTCCCAAACCAATCTGAGGAAGCACCCAGCCTGACTCTTTGGCCCTGTTTATCAGTCCTGAGGAGATGCCATCCAAGCCGTAGTAGCAGGAGAAGAATCTGCCAGTTATCTCCTGACCACAGGCACTCATTAGATCTTGGCTCCCCCAGCGGTGGCTAATTGAGAAAACTACGGGGTGGCGGCGGCTGGCATGCAGTCTGCAGCAGAATCAGAGAACTTTACTGGGCTACAGAACAGCCAGTGGCAGCGGACTAAATGGAGGGAGCTCATCAGATACAGCACTAGAAAGGGAAAGAGTGGGGAGGGGAGGTAGGAAACACATGCATAGGACATATGCAAGATCTGGGGGTTGGGGAGACAATCCCTGTGCAAACCACAATTTATTCCACCCAGAACTTTGTGAAAAGTGTAAGGTATTGACGTACTTCATGGGCTGCACAATTCAGAAGAAACCAGGGCATCCACATTCCACCCCAACTTAATTTGTTGTGCTTTGGTTATGCACCCATGCACAAAACACGGGAGTTGTTGTTGTTGTTGTTGTTGTTATTTGGCAAAACAAAACAGCAAATTCCAGCAAAGAGGCGTGTCTTGTGCTCTTAAGAGTGAGCTAAAGCATTAGCTACCTCTGTGCAGGAAGTTTCTGTTCTCAACACGCTAGTAAGGTCAATGACTCGGGGGAGGTCAGTGGAAGACCAACGCTTTGTATGCAAAAGGTCCTGGGTTCAATCTGACATCTCCACGTAGGCCTGGGAATGATTCCCTGCCTGAATCCCGGAAAGCCGCTGGTAGTCAGTGTAGACCAGGCATAGGCAAACTCGGCCCTCCAGATGTTTTGGGACTACAACTCCCATCATCCCTAGCTAACAGGACCAATGGTCAGGGATGATGGGAGTTGTAGTCCCAAAACACCTGGAGGGCCGAGTTTGCCTATGCCTGGTGTAGACAATACTCAGCTAAATGGATCAATGATGAATGATCATATAAGGCAGATTTCTCTGTCCCTGTGTAATACCTGCACTGCTGGAGGGGCCTCTGAATAGTTTATTGGGGACTGCAGGTGGGGAGAGTGTTGTTGCACTCAGGTCCTGCTTGCAAGGCTTTCCATCTGGGACATCTGGATGGCCAGAACAGGATGCTGGACTAGAAGGCACTTTGGCCAGCTCTGGAAGGGGTTATCTTTGGATATTATGGACTGCTTCCATCCCCAATAATGGTTACCTCTCTTCCACATCCTATGCCAAACCCCACTCACTGGAACCAGACTTCAATGCCCTCTCTGCCTGGGATCCCACCCACCCTGGTCCTTGCGGATGAGCTGCACACTTCAGAACCTGAGCCAGGGAAGACGCCCCATGTATGGACTGTTTTCAAGTCTGTGTGTAGCAAGCACCAGTTATTTTGAGGAAGGCGAGGAGATTAGCATGTGCCTTTATAGGACATGCCAACCTGGTCCCTTGCCAAGCAGAGATGATGCTCCAATGGAGGGAGCCAAGTGCCAATTACAATGATCAACAGAAAAAGAGAAGGGTGACGCCACCTCCTTGTCCACACTCTCGGTTGCCATGCACTGGTTATTGGCTAGTGTGGTGATCTCCCGGCTTTTGGGGGTTTCCATTCGACAGCTACAGAGAGGCGCTTCCTGAAGGCTGTCTGTTTCCATTGCTTCAGGGCCATTAGAAAGACCTGCAGGAAAAAGCAACACATACAAAGAGTAAGTAAACCACCCAACTCTCCTGCAATCCACATAAGGAGACTGAGAAGGGAGGGAAACACAGCACAATGGTAACACAGGCTGTAAACAGTCACTAGCTGGCAACTTCATTTATATATATATATTTTTGGTCAAGGCCAGGCTTCCTCAAACTCGGCCCGCCAGATGTTTTGGGAACACAATTCCCATCACCCCTGACCACTGGTCCTGCTAGCTAGGGATCAAGGGAGTTGTAGTCCCAAAACATCTGGAGGGCAGAGTTTGAGGAAGCCTGGTCAAGGCTGTATAAGAATGTTTTAAGCAGAGGCTTGACAACCATATGTCAGGCGTGCTCTGATGGTGTTTCCTGCTTGGCAGGGGGTTGGACTCGATGGCCCTTGTGGTCTCTTCCAACTCTATGATTCTATGATTCTATGACATTCTTAAGGCCCCATATAGGCAAGACACCCCAAGCGCTTTGCAATTCTTTCAGCCTGCATCTTCACATAGGCAGGCTGGCAGTCCTTCCCAGACCTAGAGGATGGAAAGGATATCTAAAACTAAGTGAAGGAAGAGGAGGGGACAGGGCAGTGCAAATGCACCAGGCAGAGACAATCTGGAGCTTTTGTTGGTGAACCAGCACAGCACCAACCTTCTTGCCATCTCTCCCTTGTGATAAACAACAGTGGCCCACCTGTGGAGCCTAGCACAGCAGCTCTGACCTACACAGATGTATGGGTGTACATAATCTGACTGTTGATTCATACTCACTTCTTTTGGATTAGGTGTATAAGCGCCCTAGGGGGGGGGGGAATCAAGTTTGGGTAGGACCCGAACAAATGGCATCATGCTACAGAAAGGAGATTGTGACTAAAGATCAGGAAGAACTTTCTGATGGCAAGAGCTGCGCAACCATGGAATGGATTCCCTCAGATGGTGCTGGACTCTCCTTCCTTGGACTGAGGCTTTTAAGCAGAGATTAGATCTGTCATGTATGCATTAGTTGATATTCTGGCACTGCAGGGGGCTGGACTAGATGACCCTTGGGATCCCCTCCAATACCACAATTCTATGGTTCCACTTGAGTCTCTACAGTCTTCCAAACTCTAGCCTATTTCAATCAAAGTCGGGATACCTGAAGCAACCCAGTGGGGAAAGCTATTCTCCTTCACTATTCACCATTGAACTGAATTTCCTGCAAGAAGCAGTGATGGCCACCTGCTTCAACGGCTTAAATGGGAAGTTGGAAAAACACATGAAGCATAAGGCTTGTCAAGGGCCTTGGCAATCATGATACCTGCATACTACACTCATTATCATAGGCAGTATGCCCCTGCATACCAGCTGTTAAGGGAGCAAAAACCAGGCCCTGCTTGCTGGCTCAGGAAGAACATTAGAAGTTGCCTTATATTATGCCTTATAACAAGACAGAACCACTGGTGCATATAGCTCAGTCTATACTGATTGACAGCAGATCTCCAGGGTTTCAGACAACCAATGTTCCCAGTGCTGAGGATGCTGGGGATTCGACCTGGGCCTTCCTGCATGCAAAGCAGATGAGCTATGATTCACTGAGCTACAGCCTTCCCTGCAGGCAATACACCTACACTATAAAAATAGGCCTGGTGACTCAGTCTCATGCTCTGCAGAATGCCTAGAGCCATGCGGAGTTTCCAGTGCCAGCATGAGATAACTCAGGTCCTGCTTATGGGTTTCCCAGAGACATCAGGTTGGCCAGTGAGACAACGGGATGCTGGCCCTTTGGCCCGCTCCAGCAAGACTATTTCTGACATTCTTATACAGCCTTTCTTTTCCCTTTTATTTTATTTTGTTTTTTTCTAATCCGAACAATGCTCAAAACTAGATTTGTTTTTGAGGACTCTTTATGTTTGCAATTGGATGATACAGAGGCCATTAAAAAAATGAATTGTTAAACCGGTCCATCATTCCCTGCATCAGGTTTTCAACAGCTGCCACTTGAAATCAATGTACTGGTCGCAGTGTTGGTGCAAGCACCCCTCTTGAAATCAATGTTATTTGTCTCATCAAGCTCCTCTCCAGAGGTAACAACCGCAGGAAGGAGGAGGAGGGAGGAGAGGAGAGGGCAGATTTTTCTGAATTGCTTTTCTTAAGTATAAAAGCATTGTGAAGCATGCATCATTAAGAGTCTGCTCAGCCTATTGCAGCCTAACTGGGTGAACAGGTTACAAACAAGCACCATCATCAACAAAAGAACATGGGAAACATAAGGGTGAAGGTCCAAATGGAATTCTGCACCCATCCGTAAGTTCTTATGAACATAGGAAGCTGCCTTATAAACAAGTCAGACTCCTGGGTCCACCTCTTGTTTACACTGACTGGCAGCTGCTCTCTGGGATTTCAGACAGGGTTCTCTTCCTGCCCAACCTGAAGGTACTGGGAATTGAACTGGGAACCTTCTTGCGTGGTCTGCAGATGTTCTACTCACTGTCATTGTACTTCTCCAAACAAACCCAGTAAGATTGACCTTTTGTCCATCTTGTTTTTTGCCTACACTGACTGACAGCAGCTCACCAGGAATTCAGATGGGCTGCTTCCTAGCCCTGCCGGGAACTGAATCCAGAACCTTTGGCATGCAAAACAGATGCTCTACTGCAGCACTGCGGCCTTTTTGTGAGACACAAGCAAGTGCATTCCTATCTACTGGAGCTGTGAACTCGTAATTTGAGCCTGTTGACCCAGGTCCCGCCCTCTGGAACATAGGAAACTGCTTCCTACAGAGTCAGCCCACTGGTCCAGAAGCAGGTGCTGCATCACAGAGCCACGGACCTTCTTGAATGCAAAAGGTGGCACCCAGCCAATACTATGCGGGAATGGCACAGCTCCTGCCCAGATGAAAAGGCTGGATTGCCAGACTGCCTTGAGCAGTGGCTCAGTGACGCCCCAGCCAGACTGCCAGGAATCTCCCATCTGCTCTACAAAGCAGTCCTCTGGCATGCGTCAGCTGTGTGCCACCTTCTACTTCTCTGAAGGAGCCCTTCTGGAATTTTGTCACATGCCTCTTGCCTGAGAACAGGGAGCAGCACTGGAGGAAACTGGAAGGGGAGAACAGCTCCTTTTCTTTTCTTGGCAAGGGGAAAATAGAAAGCAAAAAAATGAAGACATGACCAAGGGGACAAAGCCACAGGGATTAGTCAAATTGTCTTAGATCACAACTGCACCCAGAAGTGTTCTAAAGCCTTAACGCTCCCCAGGATATTCCCATCAGCGTTCTTTCCTGCAGTATCCCCACAAATACACACACACACTGCTGGGTCAAAGGTGATCTACTAGCTGCTCTCCCTTGCTCCAGTCTCACTCTCCATTTGATCCAGTGATATGCCTTTTTGGCCTCTTCTCATTCTCAATATTGGCAGCCACCAGGGGGCATCATCTTAATACAGAGAAATGAAATCCAAGGAAACAAAGAACCAAAATGGTACATGGCCATATTTAGAACGCTGACACTCACCTTCTGATTGCGAAGATAGAATTCCCTTCACCCGGAGATCCAAGGAATCCAGAGAGACTTCCATGTACTCCATGTTATTCTCCACCCCAGTTCCTTCTCCACTGTCTAAGGAAGACTTGTAGGCTTCCGAACCTGGGTTTAAAATATACACATATTTATATAGCAAAGAAAAGAACTATGCATGTATGTGTGTGTCTCTCTCCCTCTCTCTCTCTTAAAGGCCACATTCATCTCTAGCAGACTGTATGCAGGCTACAGGCTGATGGATCTCTAGCAAATACAGATGCTAATAGAATAATTAAAATGCAACAACTGGGCCAATTGATCTTTTCAGCCCTTCTTCCTACTCTCTCTGCCTGAATAAGGCAGATTTCACCCCACCCTTGCACTGTTTTTGGGGAGAGGAAAAAAAAGGTGCCAGCTACCAGGAGGAGAGGTCCTCCCTTTCAGACACATCTGTCTGCTGCTGCACTGCATTAGCAGCAGAAACGTGGATGAGAAAGAGGAAGGGAGAAGGACCTGGGCTTGCCTTGACTCACCCTACACACCCTGATGCAAAAGGACTTTAGATCTCAGCAATGCTTAAAAAGAGACCGAATGGTGTAGAAAACAAGATGAAGCGGACAGGAGACATCTGGCTCAAGGCAAAAAAAAAAAAAAAGAGTGTTCAGAGCCAATTGTACAGCTTCTCAATGAGCAAAGCAGGGTTTGCTAATGACAACGAATGTGAGAACCTCTAGCAGGGATTTAGTTCATGCCTCTTTTTCCTATTCCAAGAGACAAGTGCACACACACACACACACACACACACACACACACACACTCCCCTCCTCACCCCAAAATATTTTGCCCTCCTCCCTCCAACAAAGCACAATGCCAGCCTAGTCAGTCAGGAGATCTAGAGCCAGACATTAACCCTGCATGGTTTTTTTAAAGCCTCTTCTTTCTGCTAAAATTGTGTCACTGTCCAAGAGCCAGTCTGAGGAGGGAATAAATGCTCTGAGCTACTTGAGGGTCACCGATCAGATCCTGAACGACCAAAGCGGTTTTTAGCAAGCACCGGTGCAAGGATAAGAGACAGACTGAGGAGGGCCTGCAGAACTTTTCCCCCTAAGCCCTGTAAGATCTTGAGCCTCTTGGGAGAAGAGTATTGCCCTCGCCCATGGAGGATACTACCTCTTCCAATCATTTCTCCATAAGCAAAGGTTTGCCGGACACACCAGTTGCCCTTCTCAGCCCAGGAGAGGAAAGTCAAAGCAACACGATTTGGGAAGCAAAAGCCTTAGCTCAGTGGAACAGCTTCTGCTTTGCACACAGAAGGTTCCAGGTTCGATCCCTGGCGTGTCTAGTTAGGACTGGGAAAGACTCCCTGCATCAAATGCTGTACAGCCACTGCCAGTCTATGTAGGCAACAATACCAAGGTTGATGGACCATTGGTCTGACTCAGTACAAGGCAGCTTCCTATGTTCCTTAAAAAGAATGAAAGAGTAGACCCCCGGGCTCCTAAGCGCAAGTCCCAGAGCAGCAACTACTTTGCTTAGAAGGCCACCTTTGAAGTTTTGGGGGCGGGAGAAATGGCAAATGGGAAGGGCTGAGTCTTATCTCATCTTTCCAGATTGGACCCCTACTCCCTTCTGAACATTACTACTCTTGCATCTTGGCTGGAAACTGAGGAGTCAGGTGGTATTCCTCATGATGGCTCTGTGGTCTCAGTTTTGGATCCCCTATCCTAAGCCAATCTGCTTGTGCTCCCACTGCAAAGGAAATGAAGGAGGAAAGAACTTGCTCAGCCCCCCACCTGTGCTATACATTTATAGCCACATGACATCACTTTAAGCAGTCATGGGTTCCCACAAAGAATCCCGGGAGTTGTAGTTTGTTAAGGGGGCAGAGAGTTGTTCCCATCACAGAGCTACAATTCCTAGTTACCTGGGGAAAGGAATGGATTGTTAAAACTGCTCTTCGGTGGGAATAGGGAGTCTCCTAACAACTCCCAGCGCCCTTAATAAACTGCAGCTCATTTTGGGGAGAAGCCATGGCTGTTTAAAGTGGTATGATGCTACTTTAAATGTATAGTATGACTGGGGCCTCAGCCTCCACTGAACAAAATCTACTGGGGTGAAGGGATAGAAAATAAGACACATTTGATCCTGTTACCCAATGCACCAGCTTGTTTCTTTTTACTCCTCCGCCTCCTCTTCCGGGTGGGTTTCAGCCAGGGACTCTCCATCTTGCCTTTCTTCTTCATCAACTTCTTCTTGAGGCTGGATTCCGAACTCTGCAAAAACCACAGGAGGCATCTGCTTCAGGAAAGCAGTGGCCTGACTGATCCTAAGCTATGCCCTTCACCTTTCTTTGCGATTAGCAGGCAACAGGAGAGAGGCAATGCTCTCAGAAGCACCTGAGTTTTTAAAAAGCCCAACGTATTTCAGAAATACAATCCTCTACTCTCCCCGCTACCCACCAGGGGCAATATGAAAGCTTGAGCCACTGGAGTCTTGGCTAGATCAGGGGTTCCTAAGCTGCGGCCCATGGACCACACGGTGGTCTTGGAGCTTCATTCAGCTGGTCCTTGGCCTGACTGTATTCAATATTCATACTGTATTATTATTATTATTATTATTATTATTATTATTATTATTATTATTATTATTGAACTTGCCTCTCCCTTCACCATTTTTAGGTCAGCCACAGAGACTGGCACGTCTTGTGTTGCGTAATATAGCTCCTTCCATGAAAATACCACAGAACTGCCACCACATGCCAAGGTAGAGATCCCCAAGCTTGGAAAGAAATCACTATAGTCTCAGACTCATTCCTGTATTCTGCTTCCTTTGTAGCCAAACTTGTGTGTATCCAGCCAATCCAACTTCTCTGCCAAGAGAAACCTAATGCTACCAATGGCTACTAGCCATGACATCTATGTTCTACCTACACTGTCAGAGGGAGTATGCCTCTTCTCACCAGCTGCCGGAAACCACAGGAGGGGGAAGTCTGGTTGGCCTGATTTAGCAGGGCTTTTCTTAAGTTCTAAAACTGCTTTCTGTGGCATCGTGAGTTCCTTCGGAATCTTATCAGGGACTTATTGATGAGAAGATCAGCTCCACCTGTCAGGGACCTGAAGACTCTCTTGGAACTTTATGATTGTTCAGATTTTTAACTGCAAGGTGGTTTGGGAGAATATCTACCTGGGCTGAGAAGTGGATGGTGATGGATCCGGAGAAGTAAGGCTCGCGTGGGCTTACCAGAGGCATCTGGCTGGTCACTTTGAGAACAGGATGCTGGACTAGATGGGCCACTGGCCTGATCCATATGATGTGATGTAGGCAACTTTGCACAACCTCACTTATTCTGCACTTTATTATATCATGTAATATTTACTATTCAGGTCAGGTGCATAGTATAAAAGCATTTTACTTCTGGTTTCTAGCCGCGTATTTGTTTCTTTAAAAATATTTTTGCCCCACTCTTCTGCTGAAAAAGAACTTTATAAAGCACCCAACAATCAAAGGTAATCACAGAGAGAGGATAGATATAATCATTACAAATAAAATGCTGATGAGCAAAGCACAAGAAAGGAGCAAAACCAAAGAGCAACAAATCCAGACAATCTGTCTTCATGTGTTCATTATTTAGCAAAATGTGCATGAGCAAGAATAAGTCACAGGGGGCCTCCAGAAAATTCAGATGCCCATACTTTTGGTGAACCCCAGCCTGCCATGACAATGGGACCCAGAACTGTGATTAACATTAATTTTTTTTAGACTGGTTAATTTTCAAAAGCTTGCTTCAGAAACCATGGTTTGAAACTGGCTTGTTTTAAACTAGCCACAGTAAATGTTAACCACAATTTGGCAAACAAAACAATACAACAAACTGCAGTTAACCAAAAGCAGAAAAGAAAGATTCTGAACTGCTCCCCTTGTATGTGTGTGGGAGGAGAGGGGAAAGGAGAGTTAAGCCCAGGAGTCACTGCGGCTCATTTGTGCCTGTGCATAGCGCATACACACAAAGCTATGGTTTAGAATGTGTCAACCATACCATACTGGGTTGCACCATGGATTATGAAGGTCATTCACTTACCTCTTATCACCTTCAGCATTTAGATCCATGTCTCTTTTAACTGCTCTTCTCGATTAAGTCTTGATACTCAAAACTGTGGTTTAATGTTGATTCACCTAAAGGGATCTTTTATCCTGGCAAGCCACCATTAAACCACAGATCCGTGGTTTTAATGCAATGAGGAAATGAAGTTTGAGCAAGGATCCCAGCACTAAAGCCAGTAAGCAAAAGAGGAGTGCATAGGCACCTATTAATTCCCAACCACAGTTTAAGAAGCCAGGATCAGCATGTCGGGAACAGGCCAGATGGTTACCACCCAGGCAAAGAGAACACTGAAATAACAATGTCTTAAAATGTAAGAGGAGAACCTCTTGTTGTTGTTGTACTGCAGATCACCCAGCTATTTTCCAGCAGATCCTAATCTATGCTCTGCTTATCCCTGCCCATATTTATGAGCACAGACTGGGCTTTGTACTGAAAAGGAAGACTACAGCTGCAGCCTGATCATCAGTACAGCAGGGATTCAATACTGGACAGCCTGACTCAACTTACTAATAGGCAAAACTCGCCCTTTCAGAGAAATTCAAGCTTGAGGTGTTTTCACATGGGCAAAGGACTCTGCTCCATTGGAACAAAAATTTGCAAATTGGACATTTATCTGATATCTACCTTTATTATTTTTTTAATAATAATTTTGTTAAATATTTTCATGAATTACGAAAGAATGTGCAATGTCTCTCTTTTTTTGTTCAGATTATAAAGTCTTTTGGTTACATTGAATGTAAGACAATATGGTATCTGGAGGTATCCTATCTGCATTTATAACCGTTTAAAATAAAGCTAAACCAAAGGAGTGAAAAAGAAAATCCTTAACTGTCTGTCAGCTAACTCCTGGGAACAAGGTGTTATCCTGTTGCACAATTATATGCACTTAAGTCCCACTGAATAGATTTCTTTAAAAGAAAGCCCAGGTCTGTGCAGGACTGAAGCCGAAATATTTCGGGATGGGCTGATTACAACCTCTTTTGATGCTTAAATGAAAGGTGGCAAATCTTAGGCCTGAGGTCTGAACGTGGCCCTCCAAGCCTCTTCCTCTGGCCCCTGAGACTCTCCCCAGGGCACATCTCCTTTTCAACCACACCCCTCTGGTTCTGCTCCTCTCTGCTCCTTTCAGGTTCCCATGTCATGTTGAGCCAAGCCATGGTTTGGCTAAGGTCTCTGGCTTGCTAATCATGAGCTGCAGCCAAGTTTTTTTCTTGAGAGGCGAGCGCTTAACCACAAGTCCCAGGTTCAGGAGACAAGTTAAGCCAAACCTTGGATTAGCTCAGCAAAGTGCAACAATAAAAAGGTCCAGAGAGGAGCAAAGTGGCTGAAAACTGCATTCTGGGAGCCCTCATACTTGTGCAGTTCACCAAGCCAGGAAGGCTGAAGGAGTTCACTGATTAAAATCAACAAGACTTTTAATACCAGATGAAAATCCACCCCACCACTCAATTAATCAGCACATTCAACACAAAGGGGGGTGGGGAATCAAACAAAATTCCTGGAGATCATTCAGCTGTGGTTAGGAGGACAAGAAACAAGCCCTGTGTTTGTGTGCTGTCTCCTCCCATCATCACTTACTCAGCTTAATTAATAATTTAAGGATTTAATCAAACCATAGTTTACAGTTACACCAGAACCTGTAAAGCCTGCTTTCCATGAGTCCTCTAAACTAGGAACAAACTGTGGTTTGCCATCTTGGTTTGGAGGGCTTGTTTAAACCGTTTGGTAAGCCAAGATTGGTCTCAGGTCTGATCCTTCAAACCACGGAACTGGAAATGTTAAGCCTATATGTATCTAGTGGATTAGATTCTGGTAACATAATACCAGTTCAACAAGAGAACATTTTAACAGTTCAACTTGTGTGCAAATGCCGTTTCATTTTTAATTTTCTCCTGCAAAAGTAAAGTATTTATCACTTTCCATGAACAGTTTCGGTAATATATTAATTTGTGCAAATTTTTAGAAGGTCACAAATTAATAATTGTTAAAACCAGCTTACTGATTCACTAAGAATTCTTTAATCTGTTGACAGATCTTGGATCTGTTACAAACATTGAGTAGCAAATGCATTTTGTGCCTGTATTAACACTACATCAAACGAAGAACTTAACTGGAAAAACAAGGCTGCAAGCTTGTGCACACCTTCCTAAGAGTAAGCCCCAATGAATACAATGGAATTTACTTCTGAGGGAGCATGCATAAGATTGCACTGTGGAAATCTTATCCAGAAGTGCATTCTGAGTATTTTGTTGGGGACGTACATCCATAGCCAAACCACAGTTGACTGGTTCAGATAAAGCTGCAAACTATGGCTTGAGGCAAGCAGGACAATATTCATCTTTGCAATCAACCTACCAATATGCCTTACCACTGATTTTATCAAGGTACAGCAACTTGCCCAATGCAAGCCAAACAGGCTCTGTGTCAGAGCAAGTGTTCAAACCTGGGACCCCCTGTATTCAAACCCAACAAAAGTCTTTATGCTTCGGGATTCCAGTGCAGCTCCCATCGCTTGAAATCAGCAAAGAAGGCGAAGAAAGGGAAAACGGCTGAATCAAAGGCCAAAGCAGAATTTGAAACACGAGAAAGAAAAGCACATGGGGAAAGTGTGCATATATATGGGGTGTGGTGCGGTATAGTGCAGTGCCTGTGATGCGGCACACTTGTGTCTTGAATTGAAGCACCCAGCCGTCAGGAACCAGAGCCTTACCTCCTGCATCCCTGGTGCTATGCCATCTAGTGCTCTCCTACAAACCTGTCTAAGTGCCACAGTATAAGGGAACTACCCCCTAGGCTGCAGTAAGCACCAGCTGATCATCTACAGGCCAATCCTAGCTCTCTGGGACTGATAAAAGCCAGGGTTTCCCTCATCAGTCTGAGCAATTTGGGTCACTATGAGCAGCAGTAGCAGCAACAGCAACAGCAGCAGCAGCAGCAGCAGCAGCAGCAGCAACAACAGTAGCAGCAGACTCCTGGTGCCTTGCCTTGCCTCCCGTGAAAGATGGCCCTGGATAGTCCCTGTTTGGACCAAGCCCCTGCTTCTGTCCTGCTTGCTCCAGCCTCGACCATGCCTGTCTGGACCACGCCCTTGTCTTGGCATCTGGCAAGCAAGGGCAGACCCCTGCTGAGGCCTAACAAGAAATCAATAAACTTTTATTGTAACACAGAACTGTTTAGAAGGTGAAAACATTGTTTGAAACCCATAAAAGCAGGCAGAGCAACTGGGTCAAAAAATATATATATGTTTGTTTTGTTTTTAAATGTTATTATCAGGAAGAATGCTGAGCCTTGCATGGGTGTTCCTCACCATCATTCTTGCTGCACACATAAACTGAGGTGGGAAGGCATACAGGAGGAACAGCTCACCAAGTCAGACTCGTCACCGTCTTCCTCATCTTCTCCAGAGTCTACAGAGTCTTGATCATCCTCGGACTCACCATGGACAATCTGTGGTGGCCAAAGGAAAGTGAGAAAGAAAGAAAATCAGATGAGAAAAGCTGTCGCCCACTTAAAGAACCAAGCCTGCTAGCTTATGCTAGGTCAGATTATTTGTTCACCTAGCACAGAATTGTCCACTTTTGACTCAGAAGCAACTTGCTGGGTGCAGCAAACCAACAGCTGCATCCAGTATTATGAAAAGCACACCTTAATATAGATTTATCTTTTATGCTAAGTAAAATGTTTTATTTCTTAAAATGTGTTTTAGTATGTTTCAATAGGAACATGTTGTCATTTTATTAGTCTTAATTATTACTTTGATTAATCTCTACTTTTAAATAGTGAATAGAGTTGTTTTTTTTTAAGTTTATGTAAATTCTGTGATCTGGTTTAGATTTTGTAACCTTGCTTTGTTCTGCTTTGGTTGAAGGACTAATGCAATAGAAGTTACTTGTGTTTGTGCTTTAGTCCTGCTCAGAGAAGACTCATTGAAATTCATGCATATGACTAACATAGATCCACTAAGTTCCACTGGGTCTTCGTAGACCTTAGTTGGCTACAACCCTAAATTGGGTGTTCTCCTTAAATTTGTACAAAGCAGGTTTCAGGTGCACATGTGAAAATACATACTCATGATCCCTGGTTCTAGTTCCTAGGTATTTGTTTTATTCGTTTTGTTCACCCTCCCTATGGAATGCCCTCCCATCAGATACCAAGGAGATAAATTAACTACACGATAAAGAATTTTTAGAAGGCAGTCCTGTATCGCGAAGTTTTAAACGTTTGATGTTTTATTATGTATGTGCAGCATGTCGCCCAGAGTGGCTGGGGCAACCCAGCCAGATGAGTGGGGGATAAATAAAATTATTAAATAATAATAGCAGCAGCAGCACACAGCTTGGAATGCACCTTCAGGCTCGTGTGGCATGTGGCAGCCATGAATCATCTACACTGCAGTTCTAATTGAGGAACTGTTTTCCTCCCTTTATCTGTAGTTTACACCAGAAACTAAACCGCAGATACTCCCAAGGCAGAGATTCCATTCCAGGGAAGAAGCCAGAGCAACTCCTACACAGAAGCACCAAGCCTCAAGGCTCACTCCCGCTGGCAGAAGCTTATATCTAGGCAACAGGTCAGTATTGATGTGGTCTTGATGCTTAATTCCCATCAGCAAAATAAGCCTTGTTGCATTTTGCGGGCAGCTGTGTTTTTGCATTGTACGTTGGTCTTCAGAGATTAGATAGTGGAGCCAGAATAGCCAAGAGGCCAGAGCTGATGCAGAACGCCACGGACTGGGTAGCAAGTTGTGCTCCTTACTGGGCACATCTGTCACACACGGGCAAATTTAACGATATTTGGAACTCATTTTTATAAACACTGTATTAGGTTAAAAGTAGGTTAACTACAGTAACGAACTTGTAATGTTTATGAGCTCTGTTTTGGTTTTGTCTTGGTACTGTATGTGAGTATATGGGTGTCATTTTCCCATCCCATGCCCTCACAAAACCAGGGGAAGGAATCAGCACTGAGCCTTCTGCCCCTTTCACCTCCATTGTAGATGTTGTGGTGCATGGAATGAATAGCCGTTTTGGGTGTTGCTGTGGTTAAGAATGGATGTTCCTTAGGGATGCTGTATTGGCTAGAGGGCTGGAATTTGATCTGGGTTGGCCAGGATTGAAATCCCCACTCAGGTGTGAAGCTCACTCAGCCTAACCTACCTCAAAGGGATGTTGTGAGGATAAAAAACAAGGAGGGTGAGAACAGTGTACACCATGTTTAGCTCCATGGAGTGGAAAGGTGGGACAATAAATGAGTAAATAAATTTGGGTCCAACTGAACCCATAATCACCAATACATCTCTCTTTACTGCTTTATGCTTCAAATTTTAAAAAGATCCAACTGAAGGAAAAGGAGAGAAAAATAGAGAGATCAAATCTGCCATAAACTTTTTAACCTCCTGATTAAAAGAAGCCTTTTGTCAATTTATTGTACAGGTTTTCGCTGATTAAATCTGCATATGTTTGCATGCAAATTGGAAATTCTGAAAGGTGGGGAGTGGAATCAAGCTTCTATTTAATTTTTTTTAAGATAATGCCCCCACATATTGCAGTGGGAACTCTCAGAGAAGAATCGCTGCCTCCCGTATAAGGGCTTCTTTTTTAAGGTGGAAGCAGATTTCTGGCATTTTATTTAAATTTCTTTAAAGCCACCCAGGAAAAACTTTTGCTTTTTCCTTGAGGGACAGAATACATTTTGAAAATGAAGCAATGTGAAGATGGACAGCTGCCATCCACAATGATGATTTACAAACGTGCATTTGTTTTGGAAACGTTTAAGGGCTATTAGATTGGTTTTTGTGGTTTATGCCCCCCGTGAATCTCTAGGACTTTAAGCTAATCAGACTGGTGACTATGCAGAGGAGTAAGTGACGGCATGGAAGGGGGTGAGAAATGCAGCTTGCAAAGCTACTGTAACTCTTTAATAAAACTTTTTTAAAAAAATGTGGCTATTAAAACAAGTATTTAAAAATAACGAGCCTGTGCTCCAATTTATCCAGGATTTTAAAAAAGAATGAACAAAATATTTTAACTGACCCATCAACTCAATTAACTGACATAATATTGCAGCTCCCATTTCCTCCTTGAAACATCTGGATATAACAACATCTGGAGAACACTCAGGCACCTGAGCCCTCGAGGGTGGTGGTGGAAAGCACCTTTGTGCTACACCACAAACTCTTGCTTCACCTTGTCGCTTCCTTTAAAGGTAAAGGTAAAGGGACCCCTGACCATTAGGTCCAGTCGTGACCGACTCTGGGGTTGCGGCGCTCATCTCGCTTTATTGGCCGAAGGAGCCGGTGTACAACTTCCGGGTCATGTGGCCAGCATGACTAAGCCACTTCTGGTAAACCAGAGCAGCACACAGAAACGCCACTTACCTTCCCGCCAGAGCGGTACCTATTTATCTACTTGCACTATTGTGCTTTCGAACTGCTAGGTTGGCAGGAGCAGGGACCGAGCAACAGGAGCTCACCCCGTCGCAGGGATTTGAACCGCTGACCTTCTGATCGGCAAGTCTTAGGCTCTGTGGTTTAACCCACAGCGCCACCCGCGTACTCCCACCTATATTGATCAAAGTTAAAAGCTGTCCTCAAGCATCTCAAACAGGCATTCAAATCACCTTTCTGGCACGGCTGCCATCAACAACTCCCTCCTTAGCCATTCTGTTCTCCTCTGCAGGGAAGGCAGCCTGCTGCTCAGTTCCACGTTCATTATCTTCTTCCAGTTCATCTGAGTCCTCATCTTCAGAATCCGCATCTAAGCTCTCCCCGTTCACATGAGGGCTAGAATCACCCTTTTCAACCTGAATGCATCCATGTGGACAAACAGTTAAATTGAAAGGGAAGTGAACACATTTTTCAGGCCACATTCACTGGTGGGAACCTTCTGAGGGCCACGGTGAAGACGGAGTGTCTTCAAGCAGCAACACAGAATGCCACACCCCTGCACAAACCTCTCCATGCAGGAAGCAAGAGGCCTTACCACAGTTCAATCACACATTCCAGCCAGGCAAAAGTACTCGAGGAAGGCATGGATCAGAGCTGGTGAGGACTGTGTCTTGCAGAGAGCCCTGAATCCCAGGCAGAAAAGTCAGGAGGGCTCAATTTGGCCACCAGGGTGAAGGTTTCCCTCCCCTGCTACAAATATATACAGGTTCCATTTTGCATTAAACCAGGGACAAGGAGCCTGTAGTCCACCAGATGTTGTTTGGCTCCAATTCCCATCAGCCCCAGCTAGCAAGAGATGATAGGAACTGGAGTCCAACCACATCTGGAGGACCTAAGGTTTCCCACTCCTTGTTTGCTTATTTCAGGCTGCAGTCCTGTAAACCAGGGGCAGGGAATGTCTGTAGGCCCCCATCACACCTCACCGTTGCCCATACTAACTGATGCTGGTGGGGAGTTGGAGCCTAATGACAAGCAGAGGGCCACAGGTGTCCCCCTACCCTGTCTGTACTGAACAAATAAAGTTGGGACGGGGCCTATGCACAATGCCCTGAGCAAACTGGAGAAAGTGTAAGCTTAAAATGCAATAGCAAAGTAATTAAAAACGAAGAGGTCTACAACTAGGCTTACTGAATATATATAATCATTTTATGGGTTGACCATGGATGCTCCCCTATCTTCCTTTTCTCCACAAATATCTGCAGGGGCTGTTAACCCTCACAAACCACATGCAAGCTTCCTATTGGGGCATCACTGTGAGATGGAGGGATGCTGGCCTAGATGGGCCTTTGGTCCAATCCAGCAGAACCACTGGATTCTTAAGAAAGAAGCAGACCCAAAAACAGTCTGTCACCTGTTGTGATAAGTCACATTTCTTCTAAAAGAAACAATTCCCTGGATTATACAGCTACACTGCACAAAGAGAAGTTCCTTGCTGATCTGTACCACCATCTCCGGCTGCGAGAGTGGCTGACACCACCTTCCATTCATCCAGCAAGCACCTCGCTCTCTTCCACAGCCCTCACCTTGCCACCTGAAGTGGAATGGGCAAGGCTCCTGAACATCTCAATCATAGTCCTCTGTTTCAAAACTTTGGTCTTTTTCTTGGGAACCAGGCTGTATGTTCCCATTCTTCGCTTCTTCTTCCTAGATACTGAAGCAGCTGGGCGGGAGGGACAAAAGAGAAAATAATGTAATAAGTGTTGGAAATGTAAAGAAAAAGAGGGAACATTTTACCATATGTGGTGGGATTGCAAGAAGGTGAAGGGCTTCTGGGAATTGATATATAATGAGTTGAAAAAGATGTTGAAATATACATTTGTTAAGAAACCAGAGGCTTTTCTTTTAGGAATAGTAGGAAATGAGATAAATAGAAAGGACTGCAAACTTTTCCAATACGCAGTAACTGCAGCGAGAATACTACTGGCCCAAAGATGGAAACAGGAACAACTACCGACATTAGAAGAATGGAGAATGAAACTGATGGACTATGCAGAATTAGATAAACTAACGGGGAAGATCAGATATCTACGAGACCAAAAGTTCATCGAATATTGGGGAAAATTTTCAGATTATTTGAAATGTATTTGTGATGAGCAAATAACGCTAGTGGGATTTCAAGATGCTCTGTGAATGTTTGAGGAATATTGTGTTGAAGAAAAATAAGAGAGTGAAGGTATATAAAATGCAATATAAAAATTAGGAAATGTGTAATTAAAAAATTGAATAATGGATGATTGTTAGAGAGGCTGAAGGAAGTCCAAAAGAGAAAATATGTGATAAATTTAGGTTGGATATTATAAATGTATGTTGGAAAATTAATAAAAAATATTTATATATAAAAAAAGAGAAAATAATCAGGAGGCAGAAAGTAGGGTGCAGAAACACAAGAAGGTATATGAGCCTTCCTGAGGGTGGGTGGATCAGATGCAGCATCCAACAGTTAATTCAGTAAACAATTAAGTACAAAGGAACACACAATCAAACACCAAGTCCCATTTTCACTCCCCCTGTTTTAGTTATAAGCAGAAGCAGAGTGCTTGGTGGAGCTGCACTGCTCACCTGGCCTCTGTTTGGTTGCTCTGTAGCTGCTTACCAGGAGATTGGGGGGCAAGTGGGGAGGTCAGGAGCCCTGCATTGTTTCTTTGCATTATACTGATCTTGCCATTTCCCCTCTACAATTCTCAGAATCCCTTGGGAAGAGGAAAAGACTGTTCAACCACTCTGGGAATTGCAGCTCTGTGAGATACAACAACTCTCAGCTCCTATAAGAAACTACCATTCCCAGAATTATATGGGAGAAGTAATGACTGCTTAAAGTGATCTCGCAGTGCTTTAAATGCACTCTTATGTAAATACGGCCTTGAGGACAAGCAAAGCAACTGATTAAAGGCTATTAAAAGGCAGCATCCAACTAATGCAAATCTGCATCATACAGTTGGCATCCATCTGTCTTGGGAGACAATGGAGGAGTGCACATTTAGGGGTGAGGTCAAGCCTCTTCATGATAAAGATGCAGGCTGTGTCCAATGGCAGTTCCACTCCTCCCACACCACCAAAAAGTTTCCCCAATGCAGAATAGCAATTAGGCTGTGATGCAAAGACTTTGCTGCCTCCCCAAATCCAGAGATTCCCTGATGCAGCTCTCCTCTCAAGATTTTCAAAGCATAGGTGGTGTTTCTCAAACTTGTTTCACCAGCTGTTGTTGGACAACAACTCTCATCACTCCTAACCACTGCTCCTGCTGGTTAGTCCGAGAAACACTGGCATAGGGAATCTCTGGATTTAGAGAGGAGAAAGAGCGGGACAGCAGAAGCTGGAGTTAATGGTAGGTAAAGGACCCTTGGACGGTTGCCTAGTAGAATTTTGACACGGGTGGCTCTGTGGGTTAAACCACAGAGCCTAGGGCTTGCCAATCAGAAGGTCGGCAGTTCGAATCCCTGAGACGGGGTGAGCTCCCGTTGCTCGGTCCCTGCTCCTGCCAACGTAGCAGTTTGAAAGCATGAAGTCCAAGTAGATAAATAGGTACCACTCCGGCGGGAAGGTAAACGGTGTTTCTGTGCGCTGCTCTGGTTCACCAGAAGCAGCTTAGTCATGCTGGCCGCATGACCTGGAAGCTGTACACCGGCTCCCTTGGCCAATAAAGCAAGATGAGCATCACAACCCGAGAGTCGGTCACGGCTGGACCTAACGGTCAGGGGTCTCTTTACCTTTACTTTTAAAGGTAAAGGACCCTTGGATGGTTGTCTAGTAGAATTTGACTATGAAGTGTAGCACTTATCTCTGCTTTCAGACCAAAGGAACCGGCGTTTGTCCACAGACAGCTTTCCAGATCATGTGGCCAGCATGACCAAACCGCTTCTGGTGCAACAGGAGGCTATGACAGAAGCCAGAGCACACAGAAATGCCGTTTATCTTCTCACCACAGTGGTACCTATTTATCTGCTCCTGCTGGTATGCTTTCAAACTGCTAGGTTGGCAAAAGCTGGGAAAAAGCAATGGGAGTTCACCCTGTCACACGGATTCGAACTGCCGACCTTACAATCAGCAAGCCCAAGAGGCTCAGTGGTTTATAGACCACAGCGCCACTGAATCCCTTCCAAGAAGTTGGAGGAGAATGCCCCATGTACAAGAGGCAATTAAAGGAGACACAAAAGGTTCACAGTCCACATTAATGTGAGGTATGTATGGGCCCTTAGAATCCAAGGCTGTATCTGCATCATACTTTTAAAGCACTAATATACAACTCAAACAGTAACGGCTTTCCCCTAAGAATCCTGGGAGCTTTAGTTTGTTAAGGGTTCTGAGAATTACTGGGGCACCTCTGCTCCTTGCATAGAGGAAAGGGAAAACTGATTGTCTCCTGGGGAAACACACATGTAAGAGTTGGTGGAGGAGTAAAAAGAAACAAGCATTAGGTAACAGGATTAGATGTGCCTTGTTTTTCACCCCTCCTCCAATGCCAGCTGCTGAGAACCGCAAGTGTGAAGAGAGCATTGCTGCACTCGGTTCTGCTTGCAAGCTTCCCAAAGGTATCTGGCTGGCCACTGTTTGAAGAGGATGCTGGACTAAAGGGCTTCATCCAGCAGGTCTCTGCTTCTTTTCTTATGGCAGTTCTTATTTGTCAGCATCTCGGCTGGCGAGGGAAGGGTTTAAGCTTCCCCTTCTTGCATGCTATGGTTCATTTGAAAATACACAAGACACACACACTGTTACATTTAAAAAACAACAGCAGACAAGCCCCTGACCTTCTGTTTATTGGTGTGTTAAGCCAAATTTGTCCCTCATTTAAGCTTTAGGTGCATGGAACTTCAGCTCCACCTCTACAATGTTCCAGCAATTTTCTGCTTAAATTGCAAGAGCTGATAATCCAATCAAAGGGGGCAGATGGTGGTAGTGGAAGTGGCCACAACAGTGGTTCCCCCACCCCACTTGAAAAGTGCTGAGGGTCTTGACAGACTACTTACATTCCCCCCCCCCCATTTTAGCAATTATAATGCTCTGTGCTAGATGTGGTATAATTTTTAATTTATGGACACTCTGTGGACCACCTGGTGAAGCTCATGGGCCATTGGTAGTCTGCAGACCACAATCTGGGAAACCCTGGGTTACAGAAAAGGCCAGCAGACTCCCAACTTGAGCTTTTGCTTCCCCACAAAAATAAAATAGAAAGGGGGGTATGTTCTGTTAATTGTTTACCTGTCTGTGATTTTGATGCTGCCACATAGCTCTGGTTCTGAGGTAGAGATGAATGAAGGCCAGGAACAGGGGGCAAAGAGGGGGGCTTCCCAAATTCCAAAAGTTCCCTTCTTCCTTCTTCCTTGGGTGTTTCTTTGGGGTCTCTACTTGTGTGCTGGGAACAGAAATCAAAAAGAACCCTTTATATTTTTCTGGTGAAAATCAACTACCTTAAGAAAACATTACTTTAAAAAGGAAGGAAGGAAGGAAGGAAGGAAGGAAGGAAGGAAGGAAGGAAGGAAGGAAGGAAAGAAAGAAAGAAAGAAAGAAAGATTAATCCTCATTAAAAAGGCACATATTCTTGTAAATATGTAAACCTGGCTCCCAAACCTTTCTCTTGCACAGAGAGAGATGGAATCCCCCCCATCCAAAGCAAAGAACTTGAGCACAACCGATGAGTAAAGACACCTAAAGCCCACAACTTTTCTTTCAGCCACATAAGGTGCCCTTCTTTCTTTTTGTTTTCATTAAAAAAAAAAACCATGAAGGATCAAAGTGAAATTACAGGAGGCAGTTAAGAGGCACTCATCTAAAGCAGCCATCAATAATGAAAAGTGCCTGTTGATGGTTCTATTGGCAGAGGTTTAGGCACTCAGTACATCTGCTTAATGGAACACACATGTACTGGGCTAAGAATGGACACACTTCAGACTCATTTTACTTAAAACACCCCTCCATTAGAAAACAATCCAAGGCAGTGAATACTGGGACAAACATTTCTTACGGCACCATATGAATAGAGGTTATGACCCTGCACTGTGTTTTGATATTGAAGGGCGCAGGTGATCAGGCAGAATTTCCACTGCCAGCACAAGAGAATGCAAGCCCTGCTTGCGGTCGTTCCGTCAGGGTGTGTGGCTGGCCACTGTTAAGAATAGGATGCTGGAATAGATGGGCCTCTGGACTGATGGATCAAGCAGCTACTCGTGGCTTGCACTGGAGCAGAGAGTGGTAAGGCAGGAGCAGCCAATGTGGTACTCTCCCAAATGTTGCTGGAAACTACAGTGGTACCTCTGGACACGATCGCTTTTGGTTGAGCATGCGTCAGGTTACGAGCTGCGCTAACCCGGAAGCAGTTGCTCCCGCAGCCCAGCAACATCTGGCATGCACTATGTTGGCTACTCCTGGGCTAAGGCCTCAAGAAGAGGGAATGGGCAATGCCAGCCTCTGAACATGGCAGGCAGGGGCTATGTTTGAATGATCATATTTCAAGTTAATAAGATATGAACGGAACTAATGGTCTTGAACAGAGTTGCTCTGCTCCCCCTACCCTTTGCATAAGAAAGTAAATAAACTAGGAAGCCTTCAGCTAACAACAAGTTTCCTGTTACGTCCAAGCCAGAAAACGACAGTTAATGGCTTCAGAACAATCTGGGAGATGAATGCACTATTTAAGCAGTCTTAAGAACAGAAGAGGAGTCTGCAGAACCAATGCAGTCCATCGAGTCCAACACTGGGTTCTAAGAGTTGCCAACCAGATGCTTTGGGTTGAATCAAACTTCAGAGTACACCAACTGAAGTTAATGCACCTAAGTTAGTCATGTCCATCCATTTAAATGGGTCCTATTCTGAGTACTGGATACCACCCATGGTATATAAGGGGTAGCCTGGTTGCCACAGGAGAACACTAAATGCATGCGGACAGAGTGTATGGAATTCCATGAGGGCAGGTCAGTGGGCAGCCAGAAAAGAGATTATCCTTCACTGCACCTGTGATGACAATCAAACAGAGAAGCAGCCTTCTTCTCCACCTCTAGTATGGAAAGGCAAGCTCTGTGTCTGTCCTCTGCTAGCCTACAAAAGGCAAGCAAACTACGTCTCACATGAGTCTCAAAAAAGTCTCACATTAATTTATTATGGCATAAGGTTTTATAGAGTACACTTCATCAGATCAATTAAGTGTCCTGAGTTTCAAGGATGTACACATATTGGAGTGCCTGGGGAGGGGCATGAAGTCAGAATCATCAATTGTGAGACCAAGAAATGAAACCAGAAAAGTACAGGCAGTGATAAGTATCTTATTAAGAGATTAAGAGCACCTGTTCACATGAATGAATGATAGTGGATCATAGGTAAACCAACAAACAAAGAGAGAGTGATAAAAACCCATTGTATTAATTCAATCAAGTTAAGAGTATTGAAATTAACATATCTCAGTCATGTCTGTTAATTTCAGTGGGTCTACTCTGAGTAGAACTAAACTGGAATACAACTCCTAGGCATCTTATAGGACTCTGGTGTTGTTGTGCAACTGAAGTTTTCTGCTACTGTTGCTCCCGGTGGAGTACAGGATCAGGTTTAAGGTGCTGGTTTTAACCTTTAAAGCCCTATACGGCCTAGGACCCTCGTACCTACGAGACCGCCTCTCCTGGTATATCCCACGGAGGAGGACCTTACGGTCTTCAAACAAAAACATCTTTGAGGTCCCGGGCCACAGGGAGGTTAGGCTGGCCTCAACCAGAGCCAGGGCTTTTTTGGCTGTGGCTCCGATCTGGTGGAACGCTCTGTCACAAGAGACTAGGGCCCTGCGGGACTTGACATCTTTCCGCAGGGCCTGCAAGAAAGAGCTGTTCCACCAGGCCTTTGGCCAAGGCACAGTCTGACCCTCCTCCTTTGGTAATCCTCACAGAACTGTAGCCCAATGGTTGCCATTAATTTGATTTTGAATTGATTTTAAAATGAATTGATTTTAGAATGCTGTGTTACTTTTATTGTTGTTAGCCGCTCTGAGCCCGGCTTTGGCTGGGGAGGGCGGGATATAAATAAAAAATTATTATTACTATTCTGCCTGGCACTGCCACCTTCACCCAACTGAGAGGTAGGCAGCATGAGACAGGCTTGTAGGGTGCCCTCAGCCCACCTCCAGGTACGACCAGCTTGCCAGGCCAGTGAGACGGAGCAGCTGCCTGGCAAGGGCCTGCTTCTACACCGGCAGGCAAGCAGCGCTCCCGGGCACTACTCGCGAGCAGAGGCCTCCATGACCGGGGGCAAGCGTTGGGGAATAGGGCAATGCTGAAAGGAGGCCCCCACACAGCTGCAACCTCTGAGCAACATTTAGAGGGGGCCAGAGAGGCCTTCCCTCCTTCTCCCGCTTCATGCCAGCTGCTTGCAGGGGATCAGCCCCCCCCCCAGGACCGTGGGGCAGAGCCCTCCCATGTGAGGGCAGAGGGGAGAAGTCTACCCCAACCCCACTCCCCAATATTGCTACCCCCCCCAAAGTCTCTCTCACATGGCTAAGAACCGCAAGCCTGCTGTTGTTGCTTCTGCAGTTTGGACCATCCTTGGGTTTGAATTTTATGTCTATTTTTAAATTTTCCTTTGATCTTTAATGTTAATTTGACCTTATAATTCTCTATTTTAAATTTTCTTTAACTTTCGATTTTTGACATAGATTGGACCCTAAAGTTCGATTTCATTCAGATATATATTATTTTTATATACAAACACACACCCTTCCCTCTACCCCCTTTTTTCTTTTTCTTTATTCTCCACATATATACACATATATATTGGTTTATTATTATTATTATTATTATTATTATCATCATCATCATTGTTGATGTTGTTATTTTCAATATTATTAAAAACAATTATTCCCTCTTATTATTTCTATTTTTAATTCTTTCTCTTGGGCGGGTCAACACTTTTCTTTTAACTATATCTTCTTTTTGCTCTTACTCTACTTTCATTGGTATCTCTTAAATACCACCCCTCCCCCATTTTTATTTTATTTTTTATCATCAAATGTGTCCTCTTTTTTGCTCTTTAAAATATGGCAACCCTAACTTAGAGACCTTTTTGCATAACAAGTGACCAGCAAGTTTATAATTATAATATAATATAATATAATATAATATAATATAATATAATATAATATAATATAATATAATATAATATAGCAAAATCAACAACACAGCTGTCTTCCACCAGCATTGTAATAGCCTGGGACAAGACTGGGTCACTTACACATGTCAGTCTGTTATATGAAATGATTAAAGAAAAGTCCCTGGAGTGTTTTCCTGGAGTCTTGCTCTCAACTAAGAGTTTTGAAACTGGCTGCCAGTTCAGAGCCAAAACAGTGACAACAGCAATTTCAATGCAAGGAGACTTATATTTCGCAGGAAGAAGCAAATGCAACAGATGCCAAAGAGACAAAAAAATCCCAGATCGAAAACAAAAACAAGAAGATAGTCCTTATATAACAGAAAGGAAGTAAACCTGCAAGATCATGGCCACCTGTCATGGATGCTTTAGCGGAGATTCCTGCATTGCACAGGGTTGGAATAGATGACCCTTGGAGTCCCTTCCAACTCATAAGATTCTATGATTCTATGGAAAGCTCAGTTGTAACACACAGACATATACATACGTACACCTTTATTTTTAAGTCCTAAAATGCTGCAGGGGGAAAGGGAAAAACAAACAGATGGACATTTCTCCCAAAATCTCCCCTTTCTTTAAGGCAAGGGGTAAGGAACTTAATTTCTGCCAGAGGTACTGAGAAAACTCAGTCAGTACAGCATGAGGCTCTTAATCTAAGTGTTATGGGTTCAAGCCCCACAATGGTCAAAAGATTCATGTACTGCAGGGGGTTTGACTAGATTAGCCTAAGGGTCCCTTTTCCAACACTACAATTCCATGACCATATTCTTTCCTGGCAACTTTCCAAGGGCTGCATGCCAGGGGTAGGTAGGTAGGGCCAAAGACAAAAGTGGCTGGAGCAATTTTACCTTCATAGCTCTTGTAACGTTTGCTTCAGGTTAAATCTTTTCAGGTTGCGTCCTGTGGCGACCCGGAAGTACCGGAAAGGGTTACTTCCAGGTTTCGCCTCTCGCGCATGCGCAGACGTTCAAAATGACATCATGCGCATGCGCAGAAGCGGTGAATCGCAGCACGCGCAGACGCGGGTTGCGTTCTGCTCATGTTGCGAATGGGGCTCCGCAACGGATCCCATTCGCAACCAGAGGTACCACTGTAGTTGAGTATCTCCTACACACACTGCTCTCCTAAACCTCATCCAGACATGTTCAAGGGTACATTCCAGGTAAGCAAAACACACTCAGGGCATGAGCAGAGTCAGTAAGTGGTGTGGCCTGGGGAAAATTCCAAGGGCCAGATAGAGGGGTTCAGGGAGATGGATTTGGTCCCCAGGCCTGAATTTCCCCATCTGTGTTTTAAGGCAATTTGCTTGCCCGTAAAATAAACATCCAAGGAAACCCTTCAGGATAATAGAGGAAAGTTGTTGAAAACAGAAAAGTAAGGGGTGAAAATAATGAATTAACTACCCTACTTTTTTTCAGGCACCAAAAATTAAGTAGCAACCCTGCCAGATTGGCGGCGTACAAATAATGAAATTATTATTATCAGCTAATTTGGCTCAGAAATCAAAAGGAAGAAAAAGATCATGCATAATATTTTTGCCATAACCAGACAATCTGATGCCTCATTTGTTTCCAGCCTAATTCACATTTCAAGTATTAAACCCACAGGATGAAGGAACCAGAAAACTTCTTGATAATCAGATAAATCCCTTGCCCTGTTCATTTCTACCTACTGGAGATGTGTTTTTAACATAGTGAGAACTTAAAAAATCTGATCCGCACCTGCGAAACTGAAGCAGTACAGTTCATTCTAGGAAGATAATAAAGTGTTTAATAGCAAAATCAAATCATCTAACTGCTGGTCTACGCTGACTAGCAGTGGCTCTCCAGGGTTGCAGTCAGGGTTTTTCCTCCCTTCCCACTTTACCATCAGAAATCTGTGGCTGAAAATATAAATGTGACACTCTTCTCAGGTTCAGCGTTAACCTCCAGTGATGACAGTGGCCAAACAGAAGCTTTCGCTGCAGAAAGCACATTATCCCTGTTCTTCTGTAAGATCCATAACTGGGTCAGTTACCGTATTTTTCGCTCTATAAGACTCACTTTTTCCCTCCTAAAAAGTAAGGGGAAATGTGTGTGCGTCTTATGGAGCGAATGCAGGCTGCGCAGCTATCACAGAAGCCAGAACAGCAAGAGGGATTGCTGCTTTCACTGCGCAGCGATCCCTCTTGCTCTTCTGGCTTCTGAGATTCAGAATATTTTTTTCCTTGTTTTCCTCCTCCAAAAACTAGGTGCATCTTGTGGTGCGTCTTATAGAGCGAGAAATACGGTACTTCTAAAAGCACATTTATTTCAGTAGGTCTAATCTGAAGCAAACGAACATTTTGATACAACCCTTTGTTTACACACAGTGCCTTTGCTTCAAAAGGCAGCCTAAAAAAACCTGAATGGGTGATTCTTATGAAAAGCAACAGGCTTTCTACACAGGTCAATGCAGAGACATGTAACTCAAACAGGCTGCAGACTCACAAGTTGCTGGTGAAGGGGGTATACCCAGAAACCCAGATATATAATAAGCTATGCACCAAATGATGTTTCAGTGATGTGTTTATGATGTTTCCAGGTCACTTCCAGGTTCAGTGAGCTTCACATATACATGGTTGTGTGTGCATAAATTGAATGTGCATAAATTGGGGGGGGGGGGGGCTGTCCGTAACTGTTCCAGGGAAGAGAAAAATCACAAATCCCTAGCTGCCATTATTTTCAGCTAACAAGGCAGTGGGGCAGCTGTCCAAGTACCACATTCCATCCTGGAGTTCCCTTTTTCAGCTAAGAGGTCCACATGCCAGTGGTGGGCAGGGCATGAATGTTAAGTTGTTCCTCCATACAGTAAGCTAGTTTCTACACACATCCCTCTCTACCCTCCATCCAGGCAAGCAGGAGACACGATGAGAGTTCAAGGAGACATTCCAGATAAACAAAAACACTGGAGGTGCAAGTAGTATCAGTGAGGACCAGTGGCCTGGGGAAGAGTTCTGAGGGCCAGAAAGAGAGGCTTCAAGGGGCGCACTTGGCCTCCAGACCTGCAATTCCCTACCTCTGCACTAACATCTACAATACGTAGCCTTTCTCCATTCTAAACCTTGGCTCAATGCAGGTGAGATTCTCTGCTTACCCTCATGAATTGCTGGAAGAATCAAGGCATCTTCAACAGCCTTTTACCTGAATGACTTATATATACAGTGGTACCTCTGGTTGCGAACGGGATCCATTCCGGAGGCCCGTTTGCAACCTGAAAAGAATGCAACCCGCGTCTGTGCACGCACAGGTCACGATTCGCCGTTTCTGCGTATGCATGTGACGTCATGTTGCACGTCAGTGCATCCATGAGCGGCAAAACCCGGAAGTAACCCTTTCTGGTACTTCCGGGTCGCCGCAGGACGCAACCTGAAAATGTGCAACCTGAAACAAACATAACATGAGGTAAAGGTAAAGGGACCCCTGACCATTAGGTCCAGTTGTGGCCGACTCTGGGGTTGCGGCACTCATCTCGCTTTATTGGCCGAGGGAACCGGCGTACAGCTTCCGGTTCATGTGGCCAGCAAATATAACCTGCTTCTGGCGAACCAGAGCAGCACACGGAAACGCCATTTACCTTCCCGCTGGAGCGGTACCTATTTATCTACTTGCACTTTGACATGCTCTGACTATACAACTTCAAGCAATTCCTTCCTGCACCTTAAATACACTTGCCAGGCATCAGGTGAGAATAGGCTGTTGGAAACACATTTCTGAAAGGTGAACCACCACTACCACAATCCTAGGTCCCTGTTAACAACACACAAGTGCAGGAGCCTTTAAAAATCAATGCCAGGTGGAAGAATTATAGAGCTGTTTATGCACTCTGAGCAAAGCCTCCCTGAACACAATGCCAGATATCTACAGCCTGCCCCAGGGCAGCTGCTCTGGAAAATGTGGAAGGATTGCTGATGAGCCAATAAATCCAAGAACCAAGAATCTACTGGCAAGCTTAAAGAAGACCTGAGCTTCATGCAAGAATCACACATGTGTAAGTTGTGTAAATGTTTATCGATCAATGTCTTGGGTGCCTGGCTGTATAAAGCTCAGCCACATGATCTTCTAGAGATAGATAGATAGATATTTGTATATAAAAATACAAATAGAGATACAATTACACCAGGGCAGATCTTAAAGGCATGAAACCATCTAGCCAGTTCCTTGTGCACTGTCTGCAAGGAGGGAGAGATATATCAAGTGCTCTTGTTACAGGATGAGCACAGAATGCTCCAGCTATACAATTTAATGAAGGAAATTAATGGGTGAATGCAAAAAAAAAAAAAAACCACTTCAAAGGACACTCACTGGTCACGGTGCTCCTACAACAGGGGTTCTCAACCTTTGCAACATCTGTGGACACCTTTGGATTTTTTGAGGGAGTACTACAGATATTACTCTTCCGATCAAGTCTCTCTCACTGACCCTGAATCAGCAGCCACTCCTCAAACAATAGGCAGAAAGAAAACGTGCACACATTCGCTTCCTTTTCCAAGGGATCTGTTTGAAAGCTGGACCCATTAACCTTAGCCTGGAAAAGTACATAGAGCTTGAAGAGGAAGTGGGAAAGAGTGCCCCTCTTCCAACTTCCTCCTTCAGCTCTATGCACTTTTCAAGCGAGAAAAGAAGTAACCGCCTCACCTCGTCGTGACCAAGGGGACAGTGTATGTGTGTGTTCAGAGAATGGGAACCAGGACAGGACCTGAAGGCTGCTGTTGTGTTCACTGGCACCACATTGGCAACTCCTGTCCTAGAAGATCACAAAATCTTTTTCTAAATCAAAGTTACAGATAAAGTAACTCTAGACTGAGATTGCCCCAGAAGTCATTCTTCTCAGGAGCTGGGAACCCCCAGAATTCTACAGAGACATTCAAGTTTGACAGACACCCGGGGAGAGAATAAATGCTGCACAACAGCCCCCCAATTTATTAGCAGATACTTTATGTATACTTTACCAGGCTAGAGGAGGGCTTGGGCATCGTCTTTCGAGCTCTGTGGATCTTGACGCCGGCAGGTGCCGCTGCTGATTTCTTAGCCTCCATTTCATTTCCACCCTCCCCAGACTTAGCCGGCAGAGCAGCCTGTGCCTGGGAGAAGGTGCTCATCGCCTTTGCTTTGCCTCCTCCTGCGGGAAGTGTCTTCGTGGCAAAAGCCCCACTAGAAGTCCGTTTGGGCGGCCCATGAGCCATCTGCTTCGGCAAAATGTAGCCATTGCTCCCCGTGACCGAAGTATGCATGAAATCGTTTGCTTTTATGTGGTTCTGCTTCCCAGTGTCACTGTCTCTCTCAGAAATGCCATTTTCTGCTACTCTGCTCAGCTTCGCAGTGGAGTCCCCTTGGCTCACTTTTACACTGTCCTGAGGGTTCTTAGCTGCATTTGTGTGGCTCTTGGCTTCGTTGCTTTCATAGGAGCCATTGGTTTCGCCTCCAGGGGCCATCTTTGGCTCTCCAATGTGCTTCTCTATGGCATTTTCATCTGCTGCCATAGCATTAAATCCTGGAGGCAGAAAAAGAGGGGGATAGATGGAGTGAAGGCTGAAAGGAACATACAGGCCACAGCTCAGTAGCAGAGCACCTGCTTTCTATGCATATCAAGTTTCAGATTCAAACCCCAGCAACTCCAGGTACAATCCCTTCAGCCAGTATATAAAATACTGAGCTAGCTGGACTGACCTAGATGGACCACTGGTCTGACTCAATATACAGCGACTTCCTATGTTCTTCCAAGCATAAGGAAACCTTGGCTATTTGAGGTCAAAAGCACATCTAGTCCATCATCCAATTCTCAAAGTAAGATGACTCTGGGAAGCCTGAAAGCAGCACCTGGTGCAACAGTATTTCCCCACTTATGACTCCTAGCTACTGGTTTTCAACAGCATACTGGAAGAGAGAGCTCCTGCTCTTTGGAACTCCCTTCCATTTCATGTCAGACAGGCGCTGTCCCTGTCATCTTATCAGTGCCTACCAAAGACCTTCATCTTTCACCCAGCCTTTTGTAAGTGATCTTTATATTCCAATCTGTATCTATATTGGAAATATTTTAAATATACGCTTCCCCAAAGTGTGCCCCAGTCATTTATGCAACAATTCAGATATACATCTGAAGAATTTGTTTTATTATTCTTAGAATTTGTAAAGGCAGTGCTATTGTATTTAACAGTTTATTAAAATGATTGTATTATTGCTTATTCTTTAACCCACAAACTAGTTGGTTCCTTTGATAACTATACCAATATAGGGGGAAACTTGTCTAGGCACCCACTGAAGATATTTTTATTCAAGAACGGCTTTCCACAATATGGATTACTTATTGTATACAGTATTTGCAGACATGGTTTCAATCAAAGCAAAGTTCATAAAGCATCTCATTATTTTAATAACCATAGTATTACTTTTCTACTGCAATGAATGCCCTTCCGGAATACACTCTCTCTCTCTCTCTCTCTCTCTCTCTCTCTCTGTGTGTGTGTGTGTGTTTATGTATATAGGTGTGGGTACACAAACACACACACACACACACACACACACACACACACACACCCCTTCTGCACTAGAGTCCTCATTTTCATCAAAAACCAGTGCAGTATTACGAAAATTATGGCCCTTACTCCTTGATAACTATCTTGATCTTCATTGAGTGTATATTTGTGGGGGGAGAATCAATGAAGTACAAGGATGAGCACAAATATTCTCAACAATTTCACACCTTTTCTACAGACACTATTTCTGCAGATGACCAGAAACCAGCTCAACCAAAATCTCCCACATTCAAAGCCAACACTCTTGTCTACCTTACAGCATGGGAGTTCTTATGCTTATAAGAAAGGACATTTCTCAAATTGTCCCTCAAGATTAATCTCAGGCAAGTCTAACCTCCCACAACAGGGTCATGAGGATATAAAATGAGCTAATTCCACACACGCTGCCTCAAATTTAAGATAGTATGCAACTGTAAGTAGACAAACAAGGTGGACATTCTCAACAGAAAACAAACATTTTGGTGGTTTCTTCAAATTCACATTTCATTGAGGAATTCTGATAGATATCTGTGTCACTGAACTGCAAGAGTATTGCAGCTGTTAAATAACACTATAAACAATTCAAGTTATGTGTATACCTGTGGTGGTTTATATTCATTTTTTAAATGGTTTTCCCTTGATGGGGAGCACTGTAAGACACAGAGGTTGAACACCCCTGCTAAAGGAATTTTTGCTACAATTAAAAATCTAAGATCTACATTCACTTTGTCCTCTCTTAGGGACTTGACCAGTGCAGATCCAAAACATATTTTTTTACCAATGAGATTCAGAAAGTAAATAAAATGTGTGTTTTAAACCCATTCCATAGCTCCAAGACCTAGATAGCAATTCTACTTGCTGGGAATAAGCATCACTGAACTCAATAGGACTTGCTTCTGGGTTAACCCGCGTAGGATTGTGTTACATTTATTTGGGGGCATCTTCTGCACACTGCCTGAATATATGCCGATAACGAATTCACCCGGTCAAATACCATGGTTGTTTGCCTGCATTCTTGCTTTAATGTAAGGTTTTCCTCCCTTAAACACCAGGCACCCTAAGGTTTACAAGAGGGCCCAGAAGTGCAAGTGTTCTGGCCTGAAAAGGATGCCCATAAGGTCAGCCCCAAGCAATATACATTGCTTACCTTCTTCCTTGCTGTTGGTGATATCTTTCAGCAGCTCTGTCTTCATACAAATCTCTCTTCTGGCTTCTCCTTTATTCATTAGAGCTTGCTAAAAGAAAAAGGGAGGAGAGGAGATTCAGATTCTTATATGATTATAAATTAGCAAGAGGCACTGCTGAGTAGGACATGCTTTCTTCCCCAAACCAGAGATGAGTCCCACAGGCAAAAAAAAAAAAGTACTCCCAAGTAACTGCAACAAGAAACTGCCAGAAAGTTACAAGGAAGTGTAGTGGTTATATCCTGACCAGATGATCATTGGAGAATGGATAGAAGCAACAATAATCAGATGATTGTTGACACTGACAAATGCCAGCTGTGCAAGACCCACAACTCCCATCAACCCTGACATCATATATGAGCATGGCCTGGCCACATGGAGAGGCTTGGTGGGACTAATTAGGAAAGTGAGTTGGTGGTTTCCCACTGCTGGGTTAAGACAGCTGAGTCTGGAGTCGAATAACTTCAATTCAAATTATTATTACTGTTATCATCACCATTAATTTATCAATTGCCTTCTATAAAATTGTCTGAAGGTGATGATGCACAATAGAAGCAGCAAAACAAACAGATAGTTAAAAGTACAAAAAGGCAGCAGACACATTTAAAACAAAACAAAACCAATATAAACTAGGTACATGTGGCAAAGATCCATTTATCCAGCTGCGGAAACAGAAAGCAGCAAACTGTTTTTGGAAAGTGAAGATAGTGGGTATCTCAATAGGAATGCTAATCTACACAATGGGGGCAGCCACTCCAAAAGCTCTGCTCTGTGTTACTGCAGAGTGGGACTTCAGAGATCTTTGGAACTTGCAGGGGAAACTCACCTGCAGACCACTAGTTGTATAAGGATTTAAGGCAGTCTCTGACATTCCCATATAACCTTCACTACGTGGGTCTAATTCAAGCCAAACCTCTCACCCTAACCTGGTGTTCCTTCTATGTCTATCCTCCAGCCAGGAAAGCAAGATGCTTGCCAGCCAGGCAAAAAGAGTCAAGGAGGATATGTGGCTGAGGAGAGTGCATTGCCTAAGGCGGCCTTTCTGAACCTTGGGTCCCTGTAAGTTGTTGGACTACAACAACCATCATCCCTGCCCACTGGTCCTGCTAGCTAGGGATGATGGGAGTTGTAGTCCAATAAAATATGGGGACCCAAGGTTCAGAAAGGCTGGTCTGAGGCGGCTCCCAAGGGCGAGGCAGGGTCCTAGAGAGCCACATTTGGCCTCTAGGTCTGAGGTTTCCCACCCCTGATGTAAAAAGAGTCTCTGCTAAGAAGTCTCGGATCTTCAAAAGCTGCTCCCACTCAGAGCAGATAGTTTTGGGCTATATAGACCAATTATCTAATCCAGAAATAAACAAATAAAGCAGCTTCACATTTCCATATAACTTTTTCTCCTGTCTATGTATTTAGGAATATAGGCAATAATAGGCCGAATACAGGAACATAAAAATGAAATGAAGTATGCAGAGGGGGTGGGGATGACGACGACGACAAAAAATATTTCCAATAAAATCAAGACCAAGCTAACAGTAAAAATAATCACTTAAGTCCTATAGTGCAGCAGAGTTAAGTGTTTGAAACAAACCCTGGCGATCTAAACAAGTTAGATAACGCATCCAACTCAAAACCTCCAAGAAATTAACGTTAAGAAGAGCCGTGCTCAATCAGTCGATGGCACATCTAGTAGAGCATCACATTCTCAAAGATGCCAACCAAATGCCTGTGTGAACCCTTAAAGTAGGACCTGAGCACAAGAGCCCACCTGCCCTTTCCTGTGGTTTCCAGCAACTAGCATTCAGAAGCATCCCTACCTCCAACCACAGAGGCAGAACACAGCCTCCATCATGGCTAGCAGTCGCTGATCAACCTTATTCTCCATTAATCTGTGCAACCCAAGTTAGTGGCCATCACTGCCTCCTGTAAGAGAGGGTTCCACGTGCGGTGTAAAAAAATAGTATTTTCTTTTGTCTGTCCTGAACCTTCCAATGTCCAACTTCATTGGATGTCCAGTGTCATGAGAGAGAGGCAAAAGCTTTTCTCTATCCACTTTCTCCGTGCCTTGCAAAGTTTCATAAACTTCTACCATGTCACTTCTGACTTGCCTTTCCTCTAAGCTACAAAGTGCCAGGCACTGCAGCCAAGGTGAACTGCTCCATGCCCTTTATTCGCCTTTGATGGACAGGAAGACAATCTGGTTCCTCTTCAGAACCTGTTGCTCCACTCCTCCAAAAACAACACAGAAGCAACTGATTCCTTTCTTCGAAGGTGAAAAAGAAGTCTAGACGAACAACTATGAAAGGTTTTTGCTGCCTGGACATGCGCTGCTTCTGCGTTCAGTGCAGCAAAAGCCGTATGTCGCCTGGCACAAGGCTGGTGCTCAGCAGCCATTTCTTTTATTGAGTTTGTATTGAATGGCACTGTTTACTTCATTCGCTTTCTGCCGTATTTATATCCTATTGTGTTTATGACGTGGTTGTGGCTATTGTAATGCTGGCTAATTTTAATGTCACTGCTATTATTGTGAGCCGCTTTGAGCTGAAGATTGTCACTGGAAAAACAAAATACAACTATTAACTAAATTCAAAAGCTAAAGTGTTTTGTTTTGCAGAACCCTCTCTTCTGCTTGAATTTGTATTGTTCCTTTCCATTTGTGTGTTTTATAATTGCAATGGTTTCATTTGCTTTTATAATTGTATACAGTCATACCTCGGGTTACAGATGCTTGTGTTTTTTTGGGTTACGGACCACCGAAACCCGGAACTACCAGAATGGGTTACTTCCCGGTTTCGGCAGTTGCGCATGCGCAGAAGCGCTAAATCACGCTTTGCGCATGCGCAGACGTGCCGCTGCGGGCTGAAAACGTGCATCCCGCACGGATCACGTTCGCAATCTGAGCATCCACTGTATTCTATTGCTGCAAACCACCTTGGGATCTTATGGCAAAGGTACCTTATGAAGAAATAAACAATATAAATAATCCTCCCTATCTCCCAGAGATCTGGGGGAATGGCTATAACCCAGTGGTGGAGAATATTATACGCTTTGCCTGCAGAAAAAGCCAAGTTCCATCCCTGGCATTACCAGGTTTTTTTGTGTTTATACATCATCATCATCATAATAATAATAATAATAATAATAATAATAGGATGAAGTAGCAAAATGTGGGAAATGAACCTGTCTCCACTCAAGACCCCAAAGAGCTGCTGCCAGTCCGAGTTGACAATACTGGGCTAAGACTGACAAATGGTCTGACTTTGTATAACGCTGGTTCATAGGTTCCTGGAAAGGCCCACAGCTCAGTTCTGGAGCATCTGCTTTGCCTGCAGAAAGGTCTGGGTTCAATCCACGGCAGCCACAAGTAGGGCTGGGCGAGGTCTGAGCTAGGTGGGCCAATGGTTCCACCTGGCAAAAGAAAGCTTCTTATGCTCTTGATGGAGTACAGTGGACGCTCGGATTGCGAACATGATCCCTGTGGGATGCATGTTCGCAACCCGCAGCGTCCGCAACCCACAGTGGCGCGTCTGCACATGTTGCAATTCGGTGCTTCTGTGCATGCGCAAAGTGTGATTTAGCGCTTCTGCGCATGCACGACTGCCGAAACCCGGAAATAACCCGTTCTGGTACTTCCGGGTTTTGGCAGTCCGCAACCCGAAAAAACACAACCTGAAGCGTCTGTAACTCGAGGTATGACTGTAAACTACTTGGCTGTGCTCAGAAGCAAGTGCACTGTGTTAAATGAATTCTTGCAGACAAGAAGGTATGTTTCCTTTTGCACCCCAGATCCTTCCTGCTACAATCAGTGAGCATTTTGCTTTTCCCTCTCACCAGATGTGCCAATAGGAAGCCTGCAAGCACCACCTCAGCATAGCAGCGCTCTCTTCTCACTTGCGACTCCCAGTAACTGACACTCAAGAGGCAAAACGCCTCTGACAGCGGAAGAAAAACACAGTCAATGTCTCCAGTAGTCACTGCTAGCCTTGTCCTCCATGAATTTGCCTTCTAAGAGGCCCCCCTTTTGCCAGTCCCAGCGTCAGTCTGGGACACACTGAACAGGCACAGCATCAGAGGGTGAGCAAACATGAATCAGGTGTGCAGCATATACTGAAGCAGCTCCCTTTCAAAGGAGACCCAGAATCCTAGAAACTAATCCAATGTTTCATCTGTTAAGAGGTGTTTTTCATGGCTGCGAACAAAGTGCAAGCCATGAAAAAGAAAAACCAGGGCACTTCATGTTAGCATAAAAACAGGGAACATGGGGAGCTGACTTATACTGAGTCAGACCCATTGGTCCATACAGCTCAGTATTGTATAGACACTGACTGGCAGAAGCTCTCCAGGGTTTCAGGCAGGGAACATGTTCATCTCCAAATGGATATGCCAGGGATTTAACCTGAGACGATGACCATGCATATGGCAAGAGCTCTAACACAGGGCTATGGCCCTTTTGCATCTATGCTCACCAAAAGCAATTTCTCTCACTATCCCAAGCCCCATAATAAAAATCGGCAGGCAGGCATTTCATTTGTGTGCTTCAATTCCAGCAAAACGCCACAGGGTTTGAGGTGGCTGGTTTGATTGCTATACTTGAGGATCTTTGAAACAGACACCCCTATCAAACAAGGTAGGTATTGTTTTGGGACAGAGAGGAAATTCAGAATTCTCTGAAGTACCTGGGAAACCAGAACATACTGTAGAGCAGCCTTCACCAACCTAGTGCTCTCCAGATATTGGGGACTATAATTCCCATCAGCCCCAGCCAACACAGCTGGCAAAGGCTTTTGCAGGTAGTCAACAGAGTAGGCTATGAAGACAGAGCAAGCCATAACCAACAGTTTGAACACTTCCACAAAGTTCATGCAACAATGCTTTTCAAAGACAATGCACAATGTGCTCACGATCCCTACCTCCAGGAATACAAAAACAGCTATCCCATTAGACACTTTTGCCAGCCTTGTATGCACTGAGCACCATTTGCAGCCATTCTTCCAAAAGCTCCTTATTTTCTTTCAAAATTAAGTTTCACTCCACCAAAAGACAACATCCCAAATCCAACAGTGGTGTTTAAATGAGCACTATTTTATCTCTTTGTCTTGTAGGGAGAAGAGGAGTGGGGTTTTGAAGTGTATTATAACCAAAGGAGGCACTTGCTTCAACTCCATGAAAATGCCAAGGATGCAAACTCCCTCCACCTTGATCAAATCATAAATATGAACTGCAATGGTATTTCTCACAAAACAGAGCCATGGAGAACCCTACACCCTGCCCCAAAGACGACACTCGAGACACACACTGCTCCCCACAAATCAGCCACAGACTGCAATGCCCCACCAGCCCCTTCCAAACACCCACCAAAGCCCACCCCAACATGTTTCCCCCAACAACTGTGACAGTACCTCCATTTCTCCTCCCACACCCACTTAAATGCAAAGCAAACTTCCCTTCTGCTCACACTCCACCATGCCCCAATCTGTCGGCTCCTGATTGGCAGAGAAATCTTATACCCAACCCTCCCATGCAGAGAAATGTCTGCTCTAACAGCACTCCCAAACAAAAGCCAACGGCCAAGCAAAGACTGCTTCAGAATAAGAGTCTCCTAATCACTCTCCTCCCTCCCTTTCCCTACAGCTGTCTTCCTCCATTCTCCCTGCCCACAACAGAGTGATTATTAATCTTCGGCTGCTGGAGATTCATCACAAAGGTTAGGCATACATATGCATTTATATGACATGCACACACAGAAACACAGTGGAAAAAATCATTGCATCTCAAAGCCTGGAGCTGGTGAGGCCCCTTTGTAGAGGCTTTTTTTAAAAGAAAGGGGGTGGGGGGTATGGCAATCCAAAGAGCTCAAGCTAGGAATGGCTTTCCATTCCATTTCTGAGTCCCGTTCTCAGCTGCTACCTTGGAATGACAGAAGGTGCATGCAAGGAATGCTCTTGAAGACCCCAAGAATGAGCATCTTTTCCAAACACTGAACCAGATCCATGAAGAGCAAAGCCTCTAAAACCCTATCCTGGAGCAACTTGCATCTATCTAATGAGAACGTACTAAAAGGCACCACTACACATGCATTTCAACAGCAAAGCACAGCTTTCTTCGGCCTTCACTCCTCCTACTCTTCCCACACCCTTCCTCACACAGAGGAGGTATTCAATATGCTAAGGTGCCATCCTTAACTGGGCTTCTCTTGGTCTGTGGTTTTGTTGATGATGTTGTTTTAAAATTATCATTTGGAAGCGCGCACACACATACACACACAAAAGGGAAACCCAGAAGCAACGCCTTCTTATTTCAACTGAAATAGGTCAACCCACAGAAGACATGCAGGAAACAAATGAAGGGGAGGCTAACATCTAGCCATGCTAGTATAAAAATGCTGTACCCAGCCAGAGCAAAATCTGCATGCAGGAAATTGGACCCCCACCCCCCAAAAAACAACCAGAAGGAATGTTCTGAAAGGCCTATAAAGCACACACAGATGCATGGAGCAAAATGATTCAGAAGAGCTGGGCTGCCCTTCCCATCTCTTGCAACACAGCCCCACATCCCACCCAACACAAGGGTCTAATGCTTTCTAGAGTCACAACGTCACACCTCCATCTCTAGTAAAAAGAAACCCCACACCAACACAAAAACCCACCGCATTCTAATCACGTACTCCAGGATTTTGTTTCGCCAAAGAAACTATTCACGTACTGTGGAAAAACAGCCTAAGCATGCAATATGTATAGGAGGCAAAACTGATAGACGAAAGCCCTTAATAAAAAATGAAATAATGCAACTCCAAACAACTAGAGATTAAAACCATGCAGCATCCTTTATACTTTGGTGATTATTATTTAACTGGCCTCCTTAACACTGGCAGGGCAGGAAAGGAAACAAGGAAGCAAAGTGTTTTCGTTGCCAATTATTAACCAGTATTAATTTTACTGATTTATTTTTAAAAATAATTAAAATGCAGATGCAGTTCCAGAGAAGGATACTTTGAAAAGCATTTTATAGGCGTGATTTTTGATACACCAAGCACACTGAAGATGCCCATAAATGATGCTGCACATTCCTGAATAAGACCAAAAAAATGGAGGATGCAAAAAAAAAAGGTCGTTGGTTTACATCATCATTTTCCCCCACTGCCTCTTTGCAGGTTGAGGCCCTTTGCAGCATGTGGCCCACAGCAATCAAACAAAGAAATCTCCCTCCCTATTGTTCTCAGGTGTGCCTTTTAATATTCAAAACCATTTCATAAGGCCAGCTCACCAAGACAATACCTCTTGTCTAGCACAGTTATTAAACCCCCCTCCCACATTCACACACATAAAAGGAAAGGAATCACAGAGGCTCTTTGAGCTATTAAGCATTAATTGCAAGGGTCAATGCAGAACTCCATGCCCAAACACACAGTAGGGAGAATGTCTCTTTGCTCAGGCTGTCATTGCTACCCTCCCCCGCAAAAAATACTGCAGTATTCTCCTGAACTTCTGGTCTCATAACCCTAAGGGTAGGCGAAAGACACATCAGGAAGGGAGGAGGGAGATGAAAGAAGAGCATTTAAGGTGCTATCCTAAGCACACTTACCTGGAAGTAAGTCTCAAGGATATAAAATGGGACTTACTTAAGGGTAAACATGCTTAGGATCTGTCCTGCAAACTAGGACCTTCTTGATGGCAGGAAACAGTCCATTTCGAAAACCTCAGGCCACTAGAAGACCTACAGGAGTAACAAGAACAAAGAATTATAAAGGGAGAGAAGAGGCAATGCAAACCCAACTAGGATTGTTGGCCCATAGAAATACAAATAAAGAATATGAGAATATATAGCGAGATAGAGAGATAGATGTTAGATAGAGAACACACACACAGAATATTCACTTCCCAGAAGTTACCATTTTGAATAAAGGTTGCCCCCCTTCACCCCCAAATAATCAGAACTGCCCTTCTCCTTTCCTTCCCCTGTAACTGGCCGATTCTAAATTTCAGAAGATTAGATGGAGAAAATTCAGACAGGTATGAGATAAAACACAATCATGAGTGCCCATCCCCATTGCCCCCAAACATGTGCTTGTGAAATGGAGTGTGCAAGGCCTCCCCACCAAGGAGTGCAAAAAAATGTTCAAAATGAGACTCAGCCAGTAGGAGGAAAAGGCCAAAGTAAACCAGGCACTCTAGCTAAAGGGAGGTGGGGAGGGTTTCAGCATGAGGAACACAGAGAGAAAAGCTGTGAGGAGGGGGAGGACTAAGAGGAAGGAACTACACCCAAAGGTCTATATCCCCACTAAGCCCAGATAAAGTCATCAGCTAAGACTTGGTCCCTTTTGGAAAAGCATTTAAACAAGCAAACAAAACCCAAGCAAGAAAACAAGGCATCTTCACCACCCAGTAGCCAAGACCCCAGGAAGAGCAGCAGACCCCTTTACAAGCTCCCAGACACAGCCTACAAGGCCCTACTCCCAGAAGTCTCGTTTCTGCTCTGTCATGGGGGATGGAGCCTGGCCTTTCCCTTCAATCCCCAAAATTGCTCTGAATTAGATCATCTCCTCTCAGATCACCTCCCCCTACAGGCTGCTTTGTGAGCATGCTCCGGCTCAGCTGAGGACTGCCATTTCATAACTGCATTGTTTACAGACATACGACGACCTGCCATTTTTTCGCCTTCTCTTTCTTTTTTTGCCAGAAGAAGCAGCTAGTGTTTGCAACGTGAGGAGAGCCTCTTTCTTTCTGTTCAACACCCCCGGCCCAGTTTAGAAAGGCACCTCTCTCTGAAAAAGTAGAGAAGATCCTGGTCTGAGTTGCTGGTTTGTTTGTTTTTTATAAAAATAAAAATAAAAGCCAGCTAAGAAACAACAGGGCGGGTTCCACGTTTTCAGGTCTAAAGCTATTTGGGCTCTTAAAAAAAGGAAGAAAAGGAATGCAAGAATCCAGCCCAGTAGAAAACATGTCCTGCAGGAGCTGCCCTTGAAATGGGAAGCAAGATTTCTAGGTGGCATTTTCCTTTGTGACTGAATGCCAATCCTCTCTGATGCCTTCCTCTCTGATGCCTTCCAGTGAGGGGTTTCTTTTGGGGCGTAGGGGGGAGTAGAGAGAGGAAGAAAGGGTTGCCTATGTGTTATTTCCCTTCAGCAAATGGAGTTGCTAAATTCCAGCAAAATAGCTACTTCCATCTTCAAATGCAAGCCCACACACATGTCTGCAGGAGGCAGTGGCAAACAAAAGAAGGCACCCCCAATGTGAATGGTGCAAAAGAAGCCCTACAAGGTAGCCAAGAGCCATCTCCTCTGGGCTCAGGTAACCCACCTGCCTACCAAGTATTACCTTAAACTAAAGCCCCAAACCAAAAGGAAGGGAGGAAAGCACAGATCCTCTCAAAAATGAAAAAAGATACAGGAATGTGCATTTTAGGGGGGTGGTTTTCCCATTTAATTCCCTCTTAGAACCACTCTGGTTCCTCTTTCTGGGCATTAATAATTTGGACATCAGAAGTACTGTCTGCAATAGAAGGTTGAGGACGCCCCAAAGCAGCAAATTTCCAGGGCATGCATAGTTTGTGCAAATGATTTCTTTTTTCTTTTTTTAAAAGCACATTCGTGCAGGCATATACTGTGCAGTTAGATCAGGGGGATTTACCAGATTATCGTATGTTCTGGAGACTGTTAGGCACAGCGAATCTGCCACCCTCTTAAAGCAATTCAAACACAGCGATTAGCAGCAACCAAATCTGCACAAATGAAATTTCAAAATTGCTAGCGTGTGTCTCACACACACATAAGCTCTTCAATACAGGGTTAAAAAACAAAAGCTTGCTTAAGCCCCCAGGTGACTTTTAAAAAGGGAAGGAATTCTTGAACTTACTTAACACCGCATCTTTGAAGACTCTAGGATATATCCCCCCCCAAAAAAAAAACCCTACTTCAAATGTTTTTGGGGGTTGATTTCTAGAAACAGGCAAATGCTTGTTTTATCAGCTTGTTTTTTTACTTTTATATCTTGCCTTTCTTCCATCACAGAACCCAAGAGCTGTGTTCAAAGAAGCACACACTAAGAAAGAGAAGGGAGTAACTGTACAAGAAGAGGAACAGTTCAAGGGTAGAGCATCTGCTTGGCATGCAAAGATTAAATTCCCTAGAGTTTCCCTCTTTGAAACCCCGAAGAATCACTGCGAGTCAGCGCTGACAATACAGAGCTAGATGGACCAATGGTATCACCCTGTATAACGCTATGCTCCTAGTTCTTTTGCGCTAAGGACCATAGATCACTGGCAGAGCAAATACTTTGAATGTAGAAGGTGCCAGATTCAGTCACTGGCCTTTTCAGGTAGGACTGGGAAAGATTCCCTGTTTGAAACCCTGGAGAGTGCCTACCCATGTAATTTGCTTGATGGAACCATGGTCTGACTATGTAAGGTAGCTTCTTGCACCCCCAGGTAGACAGTCAACACCACACCTGGCCAGCCCTGCTCTTCCACAAGACATTAAACTTGAAAGCTTGTCACACCAAGGAACCAGCTTTTGCTTTTTAAAACAAACAGAACTGGCATCAGCAGAACACCCAAGAGGTCGTGCACAAGGGCCCTTGTTGGACACAAGAAGGATGGACAGACAGTAAGAGCTTAGAGTAAAAAGGAAATTTTCCATAGCAGCAGGTCCTAAAATCCTCATCCTGTATTGGACTCCTGGAGGCTCTTGGCTTTTTAACAGAATGTGCTCAAACGGACCAGGAAGCAGGTAACATGGAGACACCTACCCAGATGGTTTAATTTACAGGGTGTGCTGTGTGCTGCACAAGGCAACCATGAGGAAATGATCCACTGTGATTCTATGATCTAGACCAGGGTTTCTCACACCTTGGTCCCCAGCGGTTGTTGGGCTACAACTCCCATCATCATCATCATCATCATCATCATCATCATCATCATCATCATCTCTGACCACTGGTCCTGCTAGCTAGGGAAGATGGGCAATGTAGTCCAACAGCTGGGCACCCAGGTTTGAAAAACACTAGACACAGAGCTGTTTGCCTTCCAACAGGTCAGTCTATTGCTCTGTCTAGCCCACAATCATCTCCTTAGAGGTTGTGTTACCATTTGTGTCACCTCGCAACCTTTGGTGTTTTAAGCTGTTTTAAGCATGATGTTAGCTGTTATCTACCTGTCTCCCATAAGCTTCTTCAGGATTCCTCTTTGATGCACTCCCCTCAAATCAATATCCATACACTTGGAAAATGCAAGCTGCAGTGCAGCTGAGGTAAGTAGATTTCAGGCAGCCAGTGTACCTGCGCAGGTGCCAGCTTCAGCAAATAGAAGTTCGGCACAAGGAAATGAATAGGGTAACACGCATTGGGTGAAGACAACCTTGCCACCTCTCTGAAAGGTGCAGCAAAGTAAAGAAAAACAACCTGAAACATGGGGGGGGGGATAAATTTCACAGCGTTTCCAGCTGCTAATATTTACATAGCCTCACTGGATGGTCACTGGACCACTCCATGGTCTTAGGTAAACAGAAGTCTTTTACATCATCTGTTGCCCAATCCTTATAACTGAAGATGTCAGGGACCAAACCTGGAACTTTTTGCTTACAAAACATGGAATCCACCACTGAGTTATATCCCTTGCCCTAAACACAGAGTTCTACAACCTTGGGTTCCAAATATGCTGTTGGGCTGCAACTCCCTGACCCTGACCACTGAGGAAAGGGCACAGCTCAGTAGCAGAACATCCACATTTCAGGCAGAAGGAACAACATATCTTCTGCAAGGAAAAAAAGAATTCTCTGCAAGATGTCTTTCATTCTACAGTACAGTACAGTACTATTCACATCTCAGAGGACAAAATTATAAGGATAAATGAGGAAAGACAGATCAGTAATCATATTAGCAGAGTTGAAAATCAGCCCGGAGTGCTCACTGGAAGGACAGATCCTGAAGCTGAGGCTCCAATACTTTGGCCACCTCATGAGAAGAGAAGACCTCCTGGAAAAGACCCTGATGTTGGGAAAGATGGAGGGCACAAGGAGAAGGGGACGACAGAAGACGAGATGGTTGGACAGTGTTATTGAAGCTTTGAACATTAGTTTGACCAAACTGCGGGAGGCAGTGGAAGACAGGAGTGCCTGGCATGCTCTGGTTCATGGGGTCACGAAGAGTCGGACACGACTAAACAACAACAACAGAGTTGAAGATAAATAGATAAAATGGCTGCACCAAGTTGGGGTTAACAATTCTCATCATGTGTGCGGTGACTCCCAATTCTGAAGTGTCCAGTTTCCCCACCCTCAAGTGTTGCTGCATCAAGTGGTGATGGCAGGTGACTCCCTATGGAGGGGGACAGAGGCAGCAGTGTGCATTTCAGTTGCCTCTACACAAATGCATAGAATATAATGAACAAGCAAGCAAGAACTTGACCTCTTAATACATGGTGGGAAATATGACCCAATAAGCAGTACTGAAACTCATGACTGGAACGTAGAAACTGAGGGGTACAATCTGCTTAAAAGGAATAGGTCAAGCAGGAAGGGAGAAGTAGAAGAATTATATGTAAATAATGTGTACACTTGTGGAGAGATCCACACCTGGAGTGTGGAAGGCAGATTGCGAGTACAGTGGTACCTCGGGTTAAGAACTTAATTCGTTCCGGAGCTCCGTTCTTAACCTGAAACTGTTCTTAACCTGAGGTACCACTTTAGCTAATGGGGCCTCCCGCTGCTGCCGCATGATTTCTGTTTTCATCCTGAGGTAAAGTTCTTAACCCGAGGTACTATTTCTGGGTTAGCAGAGTCTGGAACCTGAAGTGTCTGGAACCTGAAGCGACTGTAACCCGAGGTACCACTATATATGGGTAAAAACTGTAGGATAGAGAAATAACAGTAACCTTACTGTGAGTGTCTGCTATAGACTTCCAGTTCCAGCATACACAGCTGCATGAAGAAAACCAGCTTGGTCAAAGCTCAGAATCAGCTCAGGCTTGCAAGGGAGGTTAAAAATAATGCCAAAAGGTTTTTTTGGGTATGTAGCTACTTTAAATGATTTCTTTCTTTCTTTTAATATTTTTTACTGAATTTTGCTTTACATACATACGCAGAAAAATTCCACCCAAAATTCAAACTAAAACTAAGAATAAACAAATACATAAAAATACATAACAACTAAATATCTTTCCCTCCATCAATAACCCATGATTACTATTCTGAATTATCAAACCTAAGCACTCTAGTCCTTTGTGTTGACTTCCGTCCACCACCTCAATTTGAGTTATTCTTTTCTTTCCTTAACTACCTTCTTTAGATGTTTTTCATTTCTTGGTATTAAGTTATTCAATTATTCAATTAATTATAAGTTATTCAATTATAATAACTGTTTTGTCTTTTGCAAAAGTTAATCAAAGCATAGTAAGAGTTTTATTTGAGAACAATTTGTTTCTAGGTAATTTTTATAACACTCCCATTCCTTACTGAACTTTTGGGTTGTTCGGTTCCGAATTATTTCTGTCATTTTGGCCAGCTCAATGCATTCAAACAGCTTTATTTGCCACTCTTCCTTTGTTGGAACCTCTTCGCCTTTCCATTTTCTGGCAATAAGCATTCTTGCCGCTGTAGTGGCATATAAAAATATCCTCCTTTTATCGCTTGGGTTATCTGATGATAATAAACCCAAGAGAAATGCTTCGGGCTTTTTGACAAAGGTTTCTTTGAAAAAAAAATTCAATTCTTCATAAATACTATCCCAAAAGTTTCTATTTTCTTACATCCCCACCACATATGTAAGTGTTCCTTCTACCTACTTACTCTCCCCCCAACATTTATTTGAGTTTGTTTTGTACAACTTTGCTAGTTTACTAGGTGTTAAATTCCGCCTGTAAAACTTCATAACATTTTCTTTTAGTGTGTAAAGGTAAAGGTACCCCTGCCCGTACGGGCCAGTCTTGACAGACTTTAGGGTTGTGCGCTCATCTCACTCTAGAGGCCGTGAGCCGGCGCTGTCCGGAGACACTTCTGGGTCACGTGGCCAGCGTGACGAAGCTGCTCTGGCGAACCGGCACCAGAGCAGCACACGGAAACGCCGTTTACCTTCCCGCTATAAAGCGGTACCTATTTATCTACTTGCACTTAAGGGTGCTTTCGAACTGCTAGGTGGGCAGGAGCTGGGACCGAACGATGGGAGCTCACCCCGCCGCGGGGATTCGAACCGCCAACCATGCGATCGGCAAGTCCTAGGTGCTGAGGTTTTACCCACAGCGCCACCCGCGGCCCCTTTTAGTGTGTAGCACGCCGTAAATTTTAAATCTCTGGTCCACAATTTTTCCCATTCATCCATCTATATCATATGCCCAAAGTATTTTGCCCATTTAATCATGACTTCTTTTACCTCGTCATCTTTTACTTCCCAATCAAATAATAATCTATACATTTTGGATAACACTTTGCTTTTATTTTGTATTAATACTTTTTCTAACTTTGAATTTTCTGTTGAATTTTTCTTATCTAATTTGAAGGTTTCATTCAGTTGATGATATTGCAGCCAGTCTATCACATAATGCCCAATTTCTTCAAATTTCTTTAATGTCAATTGATTTGCCTCCTCTTTCAATAATTCTTTATAGGTTGCCCACTTTTTTTTAATGCTTTTTTTCTTTACCGAAATGACTTCTAATGGTGAAAGCCACCAGGGAGTTTTCTGTTCCAATAGGCCTTTGTATTTATCCCATACTGTATATAGTGCTATTATATAGTTCAAAAAAACCATTCTTTTAACCAGCATAGACATGATGCCTCGTAATAGATCTTCAAATCTGGAAGGGCAAAGCCTCCTCTTTCTTTAATGTCTATAAGTAACTTAAGTTTTATTCTGGGCTTTTTGCCCTGCCAGATGTAATTTGAAAAGTGTCTCTTCCATTCTATGAAGCATCCTGCCCTGTGTATCACTGGGATCGCCTGAAATAGGAACAACATTTTGGGCAGCACATTCATTTTAATTGTGTAAATTCTCCCCCAAAATGAGAGATTCAATCTGTTCCATATTAATAATTCTCTTTTCATCTCTTTCCATGTCCTAATGTAATTGTTGTTATATAAATTTATGCTTTCCGCAGTGATCCAGATTCCTAAATATTTAATTTTTTTGACAATTGATAGACCAGGCGACGCCTGCAATTGTAATTTCTCTTGATCCTTCATATTTTTTAGCCAAGAACTTAGTTTTATCTATATTCAATTTAAATACTGCTACCTGGCCGAAATCATGGGTTCTTTCTAAGATTTTTGGTAAGCTTTCAAATGGGTCTTCTGTTATTACTAAATCATCTGCATATGCTTTTAATTTAAAGGATTTCTTTCCTATTCTTATTCCTTTTATCTCTAATCTTTTCTAATTCCTTATCTTCTCTAATTATCATTGCCAATATTTCCAGGACTACAATAAATAGCAATGGGGATAATGGACAGCCTTGTCTAGTTCCTTTCTTTATACTGAAGCTGTCAGATATTTTGTTGTTTATGATCAGTTTTGCTGTCTGATTTTGAAAAATGCTTCTACGCTTCTGCTAAAAGTTTCTCCTAATACCATTAACTTTATGTTTTTTTCATAAATTTCCAAGATATATTATTGAAAGCTATGGTTTTCCCAGTAGTGATGTATAGAAGTGGGAGCTGGACCATAAAGAAGGCTGATCGCTGAAGAATTGATGCTTTTGAATTATGGTGCTGGAGGAGACTCTTGAGAGTCCCATGGACTGCAAGAAGATCACACCTCTCCATTCTGAAGGAAATCAGCCCTGAGTGCTCACTAGAAGGACAGATCATGAAGCTGAGGCTCCAATACTTTGGCCACCTCATGAGAAGAGAAGACTCCCTGGAAAAGACCCTGATGCTGGGAAAGATGGAGGGCACAAGGAGAAGGGGACGACAGAGGACGAGATGGTTGGATAGTGTTCTAGAAGCTACTAACATGAGTTTGACCAAACTGCGGGAGGCAGTGGAAGACAGGAGTGCCTGGCGTGCTCTGGTCCATGGGGTCACAAAGAGTCGGACACAACTAAATGACTAAACAACAACAACAATCAACCATGAGCAAGCTATGCCTCAAAAGGTGGCCTATACAAGATTTTCTTGATAATTAAATACCAATGGCCATGTTTACACTTCTGTGGCAGTTATCCATGCTCTTTGCCAAGAAAAGGTGAATTTGAAACTGCTTGGTAGTCATAGGCAGGAGCAAGGCGTTACACAGAACAATGTGATCCTGCTCACTACAATTTCTACTAAGTGCCCTCCTGCTTGCTTTAGAGGTTTCACAATCCATTACACACACACACACACACAGTGGTACCTTGGGTTAAGAACTTAATTCGTTCCGGAGGTCCGTTCTTAAACTGAAACTGTTCTTAACCTGAAGCACCACTTTAGCTAATAGGGCCTCCTGCTGCCACTGCGCCACCAGAGCACAATTTCTGTTCTCATGCTGAATCAAAGTTCTTACCCGAGGTACTATTCCTGGGTTATCGGTTAGCGGAGTCTGTAACCTGAAGCGTATGTAACCCGAGGTACCACTGTGTGTGTGTGTGTGTGTGTGCGCGCGCGCGTGTGTGTTCACAAGCCCCACATAAGCAGCTGAGAAACTAGATTAGAAACTTTTTTAAAGAAGTTAAGTGCATTATTTGTTATACACCGAAATGTATCTTTTCTTCTATACTTGTGCAGCTCACACAATGCTGGCAAAACCAATGGAAAGTAGCATAAAGATAACTAATTACACCTTTTAACTGTGCAATTAACAGTAAATGCATTATTTCTAATTGTGATTATTCAACATTCTCCATTCAGTTATGCAAAATGAAATAATTTATCTGTTGGAAGGCATTGAGAATGGACTTTTAAATATGACCAAATCAAATTTTCTACAACAGTCATCAGTAATAAAGCTCATTTCATGAAAATCATTACAAACATCAAATGCATGTGAAGGTACGGTCCTAGGCCAGGACCAGCAACCAGCTAAGAAAAAAAATCATATTCAAGGACAGTTTACTTATGCTAAAGTTCTTTTCCATTCCAAAGTGTATTTCACATAGCTCTTTTAAATTCTTCTGGTTGAAAAAAACAAACACGTCTCCCTTGCTGGATGACAAGAGGCTCAAAATTATAAAGATAGGTAGAATTACGGCAATAAAGATGAACGTATTGCCAACAATGTTTTTATTCCAGACAATACTGTTTATAAGTTGTACAATATGCTTTCAAAAATGGCAAAAAGCTATCTCAAAATTCATCTGGAAAGGGAAGAAACTAAGGAAGAAATACAAAATACTTACAGACAATAAAGATAGAAGAGGATTCTCCCTTCCGGATTTTAAACGTTATTATGAAGTGTCCTGTGTTACTTGGATCCAGGATTGGATCAAATTAGAGAATACAGATTTGTTAGATCTGGAAGGACATGATAACAGATTTGGATGCCATGTGTATTTATGGTATAATAAAGGGAAGGTTCATAAAGCATTTTACAATCATATAATTATGAAGTCACTTTTAAAGGTATGGGGAAAATACAAAGACCTATTAGAACAAAAGACTCCATGGTGGGTATCTCCATTAGAAGTAATCTCAATTTAAAAAATAAATATGGAAAGAGAATTGCCCACATATAGGGATCTACTAGAAGAGAGAGAAGGGAAATAAAAGCTTAAAGAATTTAATGATATAAAAGATTATGTTTATGACTGGTTGCAATATCGTAAAATAAACAAGGCTTTTAAAGAAACTAAGAAAGGATTTAGTTACACCATATCTAGATATCTAGATTCCAAAGAGAAATCATAGATGAGAATACCAAACTTCTAAAGAAAAAGTATAATTTCTTATTAGAATGGGAAATCAAAGATGAGGAGGTGAAAAGTGTAGTGATTAAGTGGGCATAAGATATTGGACATAATATACAAATGGAAGACTGGGAAAAGTTGTGGAAAGCGAATTTAAAATTTACTGACTGTATACTGCTAAAAGAGAAGTAAATGAAAATGTATAGATGGTATATTACATCTGTAAAGATGGCAAAAAAATGTTTAAAACAGGTTCCAAAAAGTGTTGGAAATGTAAGGAAAAAGAAGGTACGTTCTTTCATATGTAGTGGAATTGTAAATGAATTTTAAAATATTGGGAAATGATTTACGATGAATTGAAGATAACTTTTGTGAAAAATCCAGAAGCTTTATTATTAGGTATTTCAGGTCAAGATTTGCCGAAAGAGAAGAAAATAACTGTTCATGTATGCTACAACTGCAGCTAGGATATTGCTAGCACAAAGATGGAAAAGCACTGAAATACCAACTAAAGAAGAATGGCAGGGAAAACTGATGGAATACGCTGAAATGGCAAAAGTAACGGAAAGACTTCGAGATAAAGACAATAGAGATTTTAAGAAGGACAGGGGACCATTTATGTTTTATATACAGAATCAATGGAAAGGAATAGACTCACTTGCAGGGTTTGATTAAACACTTGCAATTTACAAAATAAATGCAGAAATAGAAATAAGATGTTAAAATGATAGGTGAAGAATAAGAAGAATTAACCAATAAACAGGGTGAGATAATATGCCAAAAAAAACCAGAAAAGGAAGTTGAGGGAAGTCACTGGGGGAGCGGGCAGAGGATTTATAATATATTTTATTCTTGAAATAATGATTGTGATGATGATAAAATTGTAAAACTTAATAAAAAATATTTAATAAATTTAATAATATTTAATAAATTTAATAAAAAATATTTATAAAAGATTATAAAGATAGGCTTGCAGATCATATGGACAGACCATGAAACCATCAAACAAGGCAAGAATATAAATGAAGTATGTGTGGAAACGTTTTCCTCAAAACCATAGTTTGGTTTACTGGCTACAGAATGTAATTCAACAGGGACAAATCTCAGGTTCTAGACTTAGGAAGCATACCTGTGCCTAATGTTAAAATGATCTAAGCACACCACAAACATAACATCAGTCAGCAATGTGATGCAGCAGCAAAAATAAATGCTATTCTAGGCTACATCAACAGAAGTACATCATGATGTCTGAAATAAAGATGGAACTATGTAGAGGTATTGGCTGGGCTTCAGTTTTTCCTGCATTGTGGTTTTCGCAATGCATGCAAACACACACACATCATGATTCATGATATATTGCCAGGTCAAAAATTATGACACTGATATCATAATATGGACTTCAAACCGGTTTTGGACTGTATATCAAGATATTGCCCAGCCCTAGTCAAGTTACAAGAAAGGAAATTTCAACTAAACTCCAGGAAGAGCTTTCTGATCGTTTAATGGTTTCATGATCTGTCTATATGATCTGCAAGCCTATCTTAAGTACTTAACCCGAGGGACCACTGTACTGCTTTCAGTTCCCTCGTCACAGCAGCTTGGACGTGTGAAATGTTGGAAAATCTATGCCCTTTCTGCCCAGATTTCAGTTTTGGAAAAATAAATCCGGTGGGGCCAGATCAGGAGAATAAGTAGGGTAGGACAACTCAGCAACCTCAGTAACAATTTCACGCGGAATATGCAATTCTTCCGCCACCATTTGGACGGACAAATGCCGATCCCACATCAGTAACTAACGAACTCTGTTGACATTTGTCGCTGTTCTGCTCATCAATTGTCTGCCAGACTGAGGGTCATCTTCGATGGTTTGCCGCCCTTCATAAAACACTTAAACCACTCATACACTGTTTTTCAAGTTACAGCTTTATCTCCATACACAACTGTGAGTATTTCGTGGGTTTCCAATGCCGAATGTATGTTCAAATATTTCTCGCTGTCAGATTTCTGTGACCATTCACTGAACTTTCCAGTCACACCTTGTACATAGCTCTCTATGCTTGGGCCTTTCACCTTGAATAGAGATATCACGCCACCTGCCCCAGAGAAGGCAAGCCCCACTGATACCCGCCTTGCTCTTTCTCAAAGCAAAGACACCAGGTCTACATCACACTGTTCCGAACACACAACTGTGGGTATTCTTGACACAAAGAAATGTTATTTCTTTTTTTAACACTTCACACCAGGCAAGTGAAAATCAAACTACTGGCCATTTCCCCCCCCCCCCAGTCCTCCAAGAGACTCAGACCTCCCATTATCCCCGTGTGTGTGTGTGTGTGTGTGTGTGTGTGTGTAAGGGTTTGAGGGCAAAACTGGCCATCCCAGTGAGAAACAACATGCTTAAGGAATAGCTTATAACTTCCTGTTAACCGACCCCTTCCCAGCCCTCTCCCACACTCACCCCAAAAATGTACATTGAATGAGGCAAGAAAAAATCGCAATCATTTACGAAATTTCAGCACAACCGTTCTAAAACTGGTACTTTTTCACTCAACCATAAATACCATTCTACTGAACAGCAGCAGCAACAACAACATCAAAAGTCCAGCAGGTAATTTTACTATGATACTCTCCAGACACTCCATCCTCTTTAACCCCAAAACCCAAGTCCCAGACACCATTAAAATATCCTGCACCGATTTGCAAGAGGCAGCATTCTCCTCTGCTGTTTCACTTCTTGAGTAGGGGAACGGACAGTACAAAAATACAGTAACTAAATCCAGCCATGATCATCTTTTAAATCTTGCGTCCAAGATTCCCTCCTTTTAGCAGCTGGCAGTATTCCTGCAAGAGGAAGGAATCTACTACTGATGGCACAAGGAAGGGGTTGAAGTGACAAGATACGGTACCTGTCAACACAGCAAATGCCTTCTTATTTTGAGGAAGACTCAACCAGATCCCCATTCAGTTGCTGCTCATGTGATTAAAGCTCCCTCTAAAGTGAGCATGCTCGGTGGAGAACTATTTCACCCTTCAAAGCTCCAGCCATTTCAAAGAGAAACTTGCAGGCTTCTCGGTAGCTGCTGGTATTTCAGGCAGCACAGATACAAGGACAATGCCCTTCTCTCTAGATATGATATGCGGTTAACCAAGATAATCGGCACACGTTCCAAACTCGAGGCAGATTACGCTCGCCTAGAAGGAAAGTACAGTAAAAAGGTTTTATGGAGAAGCTCTTTATGCCAGTGGCCCAACTGCAACAGGCAAAATGGTGGAGGAGCTTGGAATTTAAGATTCCCAACATGAGTATAAATGCAAAAAAAGGTGTTTGCAAACTCCAGCTTGAAGTGTATTTTAGCTGCATCAAGTTGTATGGCTGCAGCTGTTCTCAGTTTGAATTTTTTGTTTCAATCACCAACAGGTTCAAAAACATATACTTTTTTTTAAAGGGGGGTTAATGAGGACATACGAGCAGAACTCGATATAAATGTAAAGAGCTACAGAATGCTTCAGCAACTCACACAATTCAACCAAACAAACTGCATGGAAATTCGGAATAAATGCAGCTTCTAAATCGCAGGCAGTTCTCCCACCTTTTTCACTGTTAAAGCTCGTATCATTGCAATCCTTCATGACAGTCAAAGCACTACCTACATATATACATAAAAATACACACACCCTACCAGAGAAAAAGCTCCACTAAGGCTAAGGACGAGCAAAAACGGAAAAAGAAAAGTCAACATGTATTTGCAGTGATGCTAAAGATTTAGCTTTTCTCCAAATACCAGAAAGAGGAGATGGGAAGGACAGAGCGGAGATATGCTGTGGGGCTATGATTTTTATTTTAAATGGAACAGGCAGAATCTATCAATTTTGGTGCTCTCTTGGCAATAGAAAGGTGCACAACTATTCTTTATCAAGAATATTGTGATATTGTGCACAAGCTATTGTGACCAGTTTACCTGAGCAATTGCCTTACTACAGATATGCCCAACCATATCAACCACATCAATCTGTGGAACTGGAACTACAGTTAAACAATCAATCCCTCTTCGCAGAGAACTTTGGGCATTGTATGGGGGGGTTGGGGGGGTCATCTAATAACTCTCAGCATCCTGAACAAACTACAGTCCCTAGGATTCTTTGGGGGAACCCAGTGACAGGCATGTTACCTCTTTAAATGTACAGTGGTACCTCAGGTTAGGTACTTAATTCGTTCCGGAGGTCTGTACTTAACCTGAAACTGTTCTTAACCTGAAGCACCACTTTAGCCAATGGGGCCTCCCACTGCTGCCACGCCACCGGAACACGATTTCTGTTCCCATCCTGAAGCAAAGTTCTTAACCTGAGGTACTAATTCTGGGTTAGCAGAGTCTGTAACCTGAAGCGTATGTAACCCGAGGTACCACCGTACAGTGCAAATGAGACCTCAGGAAGGACAATACTGAGCTAGTAAACAATAATATTTATTATTTTTAATAAATAATTGATCATCCTCATCAGTCACCATTACTAGGAATCAAAAAAATGTTAAAAATAAAGAAATACTGCTGAATCGTGGAGTAATCTTTTTAAATAGAGGAATTCCTCATTGGCAAAGAAGGTGCACTCTGTACATGCTTATGCCCTTTATGTCTGAGACTCACTAATTAATCTTTCCACACTAAACTTTTTCCCCACCCTAAGCCCTTTTTAACCTCTTATTGATTCCTTGCCCAGGCCCGTCAAATCTTGGTCTATGTTATAATAGCCCAATCCTAAGCAAGATGCAAGTTGCAAGCAATTCAACAGGTCTCCCTTCCTTACTGAAAGAGTCCCATGGCACCTTAAAGACCCAACACATTTTTTATTTCGGCACCAGCTTTGGTGAACTGGAGCCCACTTTGCCAGGTGCATGATTCCCTGCTTTGGGTGTTGAAAGCATGATCAATTCACAAAGTCAAAATGCAGAACATTTGCTCCAGAGCAGTCCTGGAAAAATTAAGACGTGTTGCTAGCTCCAGGCCCTGCCATTCAGTGGCTACTGCCCTAAACCCAAAGCTTTAATGTGCACAGTTGACAGGAGAAGGGTTAAAAAACAACATCACCAACCCTCATTCAGTGGAGCACTGCAAGCATGACTTACTACAATGATCTGTTGCAATACCCAGAAGCTCATCACCAGTCTTTACACTCAGCTCTAGCTGTGTCTTCCTGAACATGGCCCAAATGTTCCTGCATTCATTGTCCGACGCCCAGGACAAAGGCTGTTTGTAGCAGAAGAGGAATACATGAGCAAACAGACATAGCTAAGGCCACACAGGGCAGGGCTCCCTCTACAGGCCTTTTGCACCACAGTGAGTCTGTCCAGGAAGGAGATCCATTTCCCTTCCAAACGTTCCTTGCTGCTGAAACAGCAGCCATTTCATAGGCACAAACCATGCTCTTAAAACAAACGTCGCCACGACACTTCAATGATCGCCTCTCACACACAAGGCGGTGGCAGGGTGGTGGGAGACTACTGGCATTTTAGGGGAAAAGGCTGAGTAGGTTTTAACTATTCAATCTGCTTTGTGACTTTGTGAATTCATTCCTGCTCTCCTCCTCCCAGAGATAGAAATACAACTCTTCCCCTTCAAGAGGGATAAAATTCGTTTGGATGTACTGGCTAAACAATGGTTAGTGTTAAGCGAGTTGGCCTTAGAAACTAGTAACTAAGATATCCCCTAGGTCAGGCATAGGCAAACTCGGCCCTCCAGATGTTTTGGGA
>JAXCMG010000252.1:8421652-8450132 GCA_034642415.1 Podarcis siculus
GTTAGCTAGGGATGATGGGAGTTGTAGTCCCAAAACATCTGGAGGGCCGAGTTTGCCTATGCCTGCCCTTGGTTCTGTTCTGACTTGAAGACAGCCTATTTTAGAAGCCTCTAGAGCAGAGCTTCCCAAACTTTTCAAGCTGGTGACACAATTTTTAGACATGAATCATTTCATAACACAGTAAATCCATTTTACTAGCAAACCAGAGGTTAAAGTAACCTCTTTCCAGCCTTGGGAGGAGCGCAGGGACCATTCACGTGACATACCTACACACTGCAGCCAACACACTAATGTGTTGCAACACACAGTTTGGAAAGCTCTGTTCTAAAGCCTCAACACCTCCAAAATAGGCTTTCCAGGTAAGAATGGGGCCTAATGGAGCCTCAAATGCATGACAATTTTATTAGTCTTTGAAGTGCCACAAGATTCTTTGGCTACACACACACCAAAAATTTAAAGCTCGTCTCCCCATCCCACCCACCAAACAACCCTGGGAAGAGTGATTTGCTAGATTGCTGAGGAATGCAGCTCTGTGAGGAGTGACAACAAGTTTCCAGGATTCTTTGGGGCCGTGTGATTTAAATACACGGGTGTATATGCAACCTAAGTTGCTTTTGCTGCAACCAAAGAAACAGGGCAACCTTCCTGAAAGTTGCTACTATCAAGGGAAAGTTTCAGTTCAAGAAAAGCAGTTATACCTCGGGTTACAGACGCTTCAGGTTAGAGACTCTGCTAACCCAGAAATAGTACCTTGGGTTAAGAACCTTGCTTCAGGATGAGAACAGAAATCGTGCTCTAGCGGGACGGCTGCAGCAGGAGGCCCCATTAGCTAAAGTGGTGCTTCAGGTTAAGAACAGTTTCAGGTTAAGAACGGACCTCCAGAACAAATTAAGTTCTTAACCTGAGGTACCACTGTACAGCTTCTTTTCACAATGTGTTCTGCAAGCGGCCATATAGGTATCAAGCTCCTTTAGAATCTGAAAAGTGGTGCATGAAATTCTTTCTTTCTTTTACTTTCTCTTTCTTCCTTTCAGGGTCTCCCATTTTCAGAAAGAAAGGAAAAAACAAGAACATTCCTTTCCAAAAAGGACACATTCTTCCTTACGGGCTTTTGGTTAATTACATCATAATAATACGTAATTTTCAGAGATTCCTTCCCCGCAGGTATAAAAGGGGAAAGGTCCCAAATCCAGCCTTCTGCACACACACCCTGCACAAACCTCTCAGTTCCCTCTTGACCTTATCTCTTCCAAGACCTGGTGTCACTTTTGAAAGTCTTAACTGAAATTATAATGCAGCACAACATGCATAAAGAGACTGCAACAAACAAAGGACTCCCAAGGGGAGAAAAAATTGTTTTTCCTGCATCTTTTATTTTTCCCATTAAATTAAAGCTACTCAGCCCGTGCCACAGAAACCTCATTTTCCTCTGTATTCTCCGGGGGAGGGGGGTAGATGACCATCCCTGCAAAAAAAAACAACTGAGTGCCATTGTTTACTACCATTGAAATAACTCTCAGGAGGAGATTGGTATTCTAAACCTACAAGGCTCCACAAACGGTTTTGAAAGGTAAGTGTCATAGCTGCCTGAAGCCCTAGAGATGTGGGGTCTCCTGTCTGAAACCCTAGAGCCAATGCCAGTAATTGTGGACAATACTGAGCTACTGTAGATGGGCCAGTGGTCTGACTTAGTTTAAGACAGCTTTCCTACATTCCTATTCAGCATCTGAGACTGAGGAACCAAACTTCCGCCCCATTCTAAGGCCACCCATTTTTACAGGTGAAGTCAAAGCTTGGCAAGACCTGCATTGGTTAATTCTTCAATCCACCAGAAATGTAAATGTTGGGAGGGCAAAGGAAGATGGGGAAGTTATCAGGGTCACTGCTAAGAAAACCTATGTCCTATTCATTTCAGCTGTTTTAAGCAACGCTTTTGCTCTGTACACATCATGCATTTAAAAGTACATTTAAAGCACATGGCTTCCTCGAAAGAACATTGGGAATTGCTGTTGTTTACCCCTGCCCCAGAGCTACAATTCCCAGCATCCTTAACAAACTACAGTTCACAGGATTCTTTGGGAAGAAGTAATGTGCTTTAAGGGGACGCGGGTGGCGCTGTGGGTAAAAGCCTCAGCTCCTAGGGCTTGCCAATCGAAAGGTCGGCGGTTCGAATCCCCGCGGCGGGGTGCGCTCCCGTTGCTCGGTCCCAGCGCCTGCCAACCTAGCAGTTCGAAAGCACCCCCGGGTGCAAGTAGATAAATAGGGACCGCTTACTGGTGGGAAGGTAAACGGCGTTTCCGTGTGCGGCTCTGGCTCGCCAGAGCAGCGATGTCACGCTGGCCACGTGACCCGGAAGTGTCTCCGGACAGCGCTGGCCCCCGGCCTATAGAGTGAGATGGGCGCACAACCCTAGAGTCTGTCAAGACTGGCCCGTACGGGCAGGGGTACCTTTACCTTTACTAATGTGCTTTAAATGAATGGTGTGCACACAATACAATGGATTGCACTCTTAAAACATTCAAAATAAATATCTGCTGGTGTACAATGCTCTTGTTCTGATCTGACAATGCAAGTTGAGAATCGTCAACTCAATGAAACCTAATCAGGTCAATATATAACTGATATACTATATCTGAAAAACAAACTATAGGCAAGGCTCAACGTGCAAAACCTGTGAACTTCAGCAAACAACAACACATTAAATACAGTACTTTATAATGGTCATCTCTTGTCTTCTTTAAGCCCCACTGCATGTTGTAGCAGCACCAGATGCATAAACCAGAAATTGCTTGAGTGAAAAGGAATATCTGAATCACACACACTCTTTGTAACTTCCAAGAATGTGCTTCAAGAATACTGCTTTAAATCAATGGGACTGCATTCAGCCAAGGGAATTTGTTTCTCTACTACCTAAGGAGGAGGAGACAGATGGAAATAATCAGAGGTGTTGTACAGTGAGATAAAGGCATAGCCATGTTGGATGTGATCTTAACTCTGACTGTGAAAGAGGCAGACAAAATGGCTTCCTCCATGCTGCTTTTTACAAAAACACTGCAGATAACACGAGCAACAGCTCTGCTTCCAATTCTCTTGGGCTCTAAGGTGTCTCCCCCGCCCCACATCACTTCCCTTCCTATCTCAACCGCTTAAATTTTGTACACTCTTGTGCTCTTTGCAGAAAACCCTGATTTTTTGGTTCTGTCCTAGCAATCTGCCTCCTTAAAAAAAAACTTCTCAATTGTCTGCTGACACTTGTAATGACTGCAGTTGGCTTGAGTGGCGTTGATTCTGTTAGTCAACCAGGCAATGGATTCTGCCAGGCAAAAGGTGAGGTCTCTACTCCACATATAATGAGCAGAAAAACACCCATGGGTGGGGACTGCAACTCACCCTTGCAATTTCCAAAAATAAAAGTAATGAAGTAATTGCAAGGAAGTAGTGTGAACCAGTGAAAGTCTAGTTCACTTTTTTCATGCAAAAGCAGCAGCAAAAATGGTTTCATAAAATTTTTAACATCAAGCATCTTGTAAAGTCCTCTCTCCGCAAAGGCAAATGTACAGGAAAACGTGGGCGGAAACTATTTTGAAGGCAAAGTAATAAAAAGCCAATGACCTGAGTAAAGAATAGATCTTTGTACACAAGCAAAGTCTCGCCTCCTGCATTGACTTCAGATCTAGTTTCTGTTCACAGACCCTCATGCTTAGCCTTATTTTCACAGCTCAAAATACATTTATGAATGACTGTGCCATTTCCTGACTTACAACAATTATCCATGTAAGGGAGTGTCACCTCATACATAGCTAGAGACTTTGAGACTTTAAATCTATATACACTGCCCCACATAGATTAATTCAGGTAACTCTACTGATTAGCCTACCATGAAAGACTTAACCACACAAGGCAGTTGTGTCATGCTGGCTGGGGCTGATGACAGCTGTTGTCCACAGACACCTGCAGGGCACCACAATGGCGAAGGATGGTCTGAGCCCTAGGGATGGCCTAGGGCTGCCAACTTTTCCAGACAGCTCTTGCGACTCTTTTACCATTTATATAAGAGAGAGCAAATTAGGTCAATTATGTCCCAAACTCTTCCCAGCCAAGTCTGCAAAACTGCTCTTCCATTCCAGATTCAGCTGGTGAACCTTTTGCCTGTGAAAGTTGCAGCAGCTCTGCCAGAAACAGGCTTTATTTCAAGACAAACCTCTTTGAACCATGACGTCTGACTTAGGTTAGGTAGGCGCTGTCTAGAAACTGAAAGATTTTCATGTCTTGTCCTTTTCAAATCCCCTGCTGCGCTTGCATTTGCGAATGCACGGCAAATTGGCAAGCTTTGCTGATCTACACACAAGCAACATTTCCAAGCAGCAGGCGCAATCTTGGGAATCAAACACAAAACAGCATATAAACCACTAACCCCAGTTAAGGCCCTTTTTTTTCGGTGAAGAGGGCTTTCGTTTTTGTTTTTTCACTGATTGCTTGGGAAGCCACACAGGACCTGTGTCAATCTTTGCTAACCCAAAACCCTACGCCAAATCAAAATAATCCAAAAGAACAACTGTGGAGCAACAAGCCTAGAGTTATGGACCTCTCTTTTTAGGATACCACTTCCCTTTCCAGTCTAGTGCAACAGCAAAAACCCAGCCATGACAGAAACCACCTTTTGGCAAAGCCTTGGAGTGACAAAGCTGTTCTTTCCCCTTGAACTGACATGCCAATCAGAGCGAAAAAATGCATCAAACCAAGGTCACATGCACCACACACAAATATACCATCCCATGTCTCTACAATGCTATAAAGGCTCCTTTTGTTCACCTGCCTGATTGCTTTGCCATCATATAATGTTATTGACCAGATCATGAAAAGCAAAACAAATGCTAAAATAAATAAATAAGTCAGTAAATCGTATAAATCATCTGCAGAAGAAAAGAAGATTATTGCAATGGCATTCCACAGCTTCACAACAGTCAGCAGATTTTGGTGTGAAACTTAAAATTGCTTTCGTGCCTTTGACCACGAAGGCTTCCCATGTGAGATGTAGAGGCCCAGCTCAGAAACACATCATAAGCCATCTCTGCCAGTTCTTTCCCTCTCCTGGGTTACCAGCCCACGCTCCAAAACACTGGAAAAGCAGGTCCTTGCTCTGCGCTGGTTGAACAGGCCAGCCAAACTACATATATATTTGTGTTCAAGTCCTCCACACACACATATATCAGCAGGAAGCAGTCTGAAGCCATCTCGTGTCAACTGCTTGGCTGTGCTGCTTTCAAAACAGATTCCAGCTTCTTCAAAAGAAGCAATTAGAGCCCCATAGTCAGCTGAAGCCCCCTTGGCAAGAGAATGAAGCTGCCAGATAACCCCTACCTCTGGTTCTGTCTGGAGAAAGCTGCGAAATCTCCTTCCAGGCCTCTAATTCCTTCGTTCACAATTCCATCTCCCTCTATGGGTGCAGTTTCCACAACAGAGCATGCTCAGTAGAAGCTGATCTTCAGCCATTTCAGAGCTTTAATGAAACGTAAGCAGAAGGAAGTGCCATTAAGCTCAGAAAGACTCAGGGATTCAGCCAACCTCGCCTTGTTACATCCAGAGCCCCTATCAAGGTGAGTTGTTCAGGCATAGAAAAACGCAGGATTCAGCTCCCTACTTGTGACAGGCAGAAGGCAACAAAAAACAGCCATGCATCTCCAAGCAGAAGGAGTGCAAGAACTTGTGTTCAAAAGAATGCACATCCATTAGAAGAAAACGTTTCAAACCCTAGGCCACAAGTTTCATCAGATGCCATTAAAGAATGTTCCAACTGATACAAACATTTCAAGATGCAAATAGTGAGAGAGGTTCCCGTGTTAACCCTAAACATGGAATCTTTCACACACTGCCTAGAAACCCATCCCAAGCCAATTCATGTTCATAGAGGGACCCACACGTGCAATGTACAGAAGCACAAAAAGAACTACTCAATAAAGATCCAGCCTATGATTTGTTAATTGAGCTATTGCTAGCAACCATCTTTATAACAGAGGAGGGGATTTCACAATGCAATTACTCCTTCATTTCTAATTCGTATTCCACATGCCTTCTCAGAATGCCAAAAAGCAAATCAAGGAACCCGAGCGTCAAAAGATAATGTGCATGCGCACAAAACAATTCCCACAGTAAAATGCTAGACATCTTTCCAGTTTACATGAGTAGCTGTTTAGAATCAATGGCACTACTCACATGAGCAAAGAAGGAAACCACAGGAGAATTAAGAATCAAAGCGTTTTACTGTGATCAATTCTCTAAAATGCAACTTGCCCCATTCCTCCCTTTGCCTCTTCCAAGTTCTACTGGGCAATCAGAAATATCCATCCAATACTTGTTTAAGTTCGGCCCCTTTCTGTCTACTACTATTAGGTAACAAAACATTTCAGGTGCTGGTGGGGAAGATCATCCATATGCAATGCAAAGACACACTAGTGCAGGCTTCCTCAACCTCGGCCCTCCAGATGTTTTGGACTACAATTCCCATGATCCCTGACCACTGGTCCTGCTAGCTAGGAATCATGGGAGTTGTAGGCCAAAAACATCTGGAGGACCGAGGTTGAGGAGCCTGCACTAGGGGATACAGGCAACTCCCATTTGCACAGGGGTTGCATTCAGCAGGGTGAACATAAACCCCAATCCACCCCCTTCCAGAGCCAAAAACAGTGTGCATTGGTGGCGAATGCGCATGCCAGATGCACGCAAGCAGGGAGTTAGTAACAATATGAGAATATTTCTGTACTCAATCTAAATCATGGGTAGGCAAACTAAGGCCCGAGGGCTGGATCCAGCCAAATCGCCTTCCAAATCCAGCCCGCAGATGGTCTGGGAATCAGCATGTTTTTACATGAGTAGAATGTGTCCTTTTATTTAAAATACATCTCTGGGTTATTTGTGGGGCCTGCCTGGTGTTTTTACATGAGTAGAATGTGTGCTTTTACTGAAAATGCTTCTCTGGGTTATTTGTGGGGCATAGGATTCGTTGTTCTTCTTTTTCAAAATATAGTCCGGCCCCCCACAAGGTCTGAGGGACAGTGGACTGGAACCCTGCTGAAAAAGTTTGCTGACCCCTGAACTAGATGCTTAAAATTGAAGCACATGTGTCAAGACTGGGCTGAGCACCTTGGGCCCTGCTTCCTCTTCATTTCAAGCCAGGGCAACCATTGCTCAATTTTCATTTCGTTTTCTAAAGGCAAAACTAACCAAAAGAGCAAAATTCAGTCCTGGCCCAAGGCAGCTACTCTGCATCCCCCAAGTGACCCCAAGTATCCTACACTAAAGCTGGCTCCTCTTTCTGAAAGCCGTTCATCTCACAGCACACCCCTGATCAGAGGAAAATGTCAAGGCCAAGGCTATAAACCTTTACCAGATATCTTCAGATCTTGTACTTGGCCAAGCGCTGGAAGGTCAACCATAACGGTATTTAAAATGTGCACTTTGTGGGACCTCTTATTTCTCCGAAAGAAGCTTGTTTATCCTGTTCGCAATGCAAAGGCCTTGAGGCAGTCATTTGGGTCTTATGAAGCCACCTCTCCTGGGAAGGTTCATCTACTTCCAAATTCAGGATCTGGACATATGCTTTCTCTTGGGCAAAACACATAGTCGGCCAGCCTAAATCTTCCCACATGATATAGTGATGGTCACTGAACTGGGTGACTTTAAGGGAGGGTTAGACAAATTCATGGAGGACAAGTCTACTAGTGGCTACTAGACAAGATGACTTTTGTTCTGCCTCCGCTGTCAGAAGCAGTAAGTCTGCCTCCGCTGTCAGAAGACAGGTGATGGGAATAGCAATTGGGGTCAGAGCTGTTACACTCAGGTCCTGCTTGTGGGTCACTGTGACATGTGGGCTTGATGGGCCTTTGGTCTAATCCAGTAGAGCCCCTCTTATGTTAAACCTCATAGGTCCTGCTGACAAAGACCACCACAAAACTAGCACTCTCCTTTTTCAACCCTAAAATATCATATTAAATATATTTGGATCCCATAAGAAACTGGCACATCTGATGATTATATCTACACCTAGCTCAAGCATTTCCAGCTTGTTTCCTTGGAAACCAGGGAGGGGGGCTCTTGCAAATCTTGCAAGCAGGGCTTCTTCTTTAATGGTTACATAATGAAAATAAGCCTTCAACTCTTGTCAGTACAGGGCGGCGGGGGGGGGGGGGGGGGAGATGAGCCTTTTTTGAAAACCAGCTAGGTACCAACAGAATTATTATTAAAATACACTGGTACCTCAGGTTAAGAACTTAATTCGTTCTGGAGGTCCGTTCTTAACCTGAAACTGTTCTTAACCTGAAGCACCACTTTAGCTAATGGGACCTCCCGCCGCCGCTGCGCGATTTCTGTTCTCATCCTGAAGCAAAGTTCTTAACCCAAGGTACTATTTCTGGGTTAGTGGAGTCTGTAACCTGAAGCGTCTGTAACCCAAGGTACCACTGTATATAGATTAAAGCAGCCAGCCAGCTGATTAGGACTACCTCTTTCTGAAGATGTGTGCCCCAAAGCATTTTTTTCTATAGTATTTGGGGATGAGGTGTAAAGCATGCAAGTCAAGATTCTTTTGCTTACAACAGAGCAGGAACTCTGCTTCCAGTGGATGAACAATTTAAGTAGAAAACCATGTAAAGGCCTTTTAACATCAAAGGTTACACATTAGCACACCGCTTTTTGAAAAACAGATTTGCCTGAACTGCAGAGTGAAGAAAGGATGCATCAAGAGCAAAAAGAGCATTTTTCCCGTTTCCCAGGTGGGTTTTGCTAAAAGGTCAGGTTCCAGAGTTTAAGGCTGCCTCTGCAGGAACTTGATAATCTCAAGAGTCGACTACTGCAATGTGCTCTATGTGGAGCTACCCTTGGGCCTGGTTGCAGCTGCAGCAAAACTGTGGACAGCGACAGGCTGCCATCAGCACATAACTACAGTGCTCAAAAGTTTGCACTGGTTGCCCCTACAGTACCAGGTCAGGTTGAAGACCTTAATATTATTTTGTAAACTCCTTAACAATAATAGCTGCTCCTCTACTGATGCCCATTCCCTGCCCAGGAAGTTATTCCACAATATGCTGCTTCTGAACATGGAGGCCCCATGGCCAATGCCATTTGTCTAATTTCACTTTAAAGCCATCTGAAGCCGTCACCATCATCACACTCTGGGGCAGCAAATTCCATAAATTATTTTTGCATTGCACAGAAGCACAGTGCATGTTATGGTCTGTTCCGAACATCCAGCCACCCTCCTCTATTCAGTGACCAACCCTGCTACAAGTGCCAGCCCGATAAAAAGGATAACTTCATATCTCTAGTCACTTTCTTCCTACCATTAGCCTCTCCCACAAGCTAAATAGCCCCAAATACTTCAGCCTTTCCTCATTGGGAACGTGTCCAATCCCTTTTATGACAAAGCCAAAGGACCTAAACAAAACAAAAATAATATCCCTTCTTGCAATTATCAGCACCTGGTGTTTAAAGGCATGAACCTGGAGATAGCTGGCTAGTAGCTACAGATGGCCTTATCATCCACTAATTTGTCTAATTTGGCAGTCACCACATCTTGCAAATAGACCAGAGTGAAACAATCCTCCCTCCATTTGCGACACACAGCTGTTGTTACTCAAGAGGCATTCTGTGAAGGGAGAACATAGCCATTGTTTCCACAGCCACTGGTAGCCTTCTCTTCCGTGAATTGCCTAATCCTCTCTTAAAGCCATTCATGTTGGTGGCCATCTTCCCGCCTTGTGGAAGTCAGTTCCATAGTTTAACTAGGCACTGAGCGAATAATTCATTTCCTTTTGCCTTTTTGGAAACTTCCAATATTCAGCCTTAGGTGATGAGCTCAGATTCTCGTATTATAAATGGAGGTGAAAAGCATCTCTTTGTCCACTTTCTTCACAGCGTACATTATTTTATAAACATCCCTTTCTCACATTTTTTCCTAAGTTAAAGCATGCAAAACACTGTGCTCTCACGGGGGAATTTCTCCAGCAACCTTTCTGCACCTTTCCCAGATCTGCAATATTCTTTTTGAGATGGAGTGATCAGAAATGCACACAGTATTCAAAGCGTGGTCACGGCATTGATTGCTATAAAGGCACTATGTTATTAGCAGTTTTATTTTCCATGCCTTTCACAATGATCCTTAGCACGCAGTTTGCCTTTTCATAGCCGTTGGGGTCAATGTCTTCATTTAACTATCCACAATCCCGAGGTAGCCAAAAGTTTTCCTGGTTAGTCACTGACATTCAGAACCCGTTAGTTCTCCTTTCTGCCCATCCATCCAATTTGAAGAGAGCCCACTGGAGATTCCACACAATTCCTTTTTGTTTTTAACCACCTGCAAACAGTGTTCGAAATTAGCCAGGCAGCAGGCGCATTTTGCACCTGACTACCGACCACTTGTGACCAAGTGAAGGAGCATGGGTGCCAGGATGGCGCCTGGCACTTCCACCATCTGGCTGGCTGGTGCACAGAAGCGTTTTTTTGCTGCCATGCTATGGCACGGGTCAGATCTTAGCTGGAGCTAGCAATACACGCAAATTATTTTCAGCTTTATGGGGCCATATGGCAAATAGTTTTTATAGCTCAGTTTCTAACACTGCCCACAAACCCGGTTACCTTACTGCTTGCCCCAACCGAGTCATAAATGAACAAGGAAAGAAGGCATTACAGAGCCTTGAGGAACCTCATTTCTTCTATCTCTTGACTGGGAGAACTGTCCATTATACTTTCTGCTTCCTGTTCTTTAGCCAGTTTTTAATCCATAAGAGGGCTGGTCCTCTTCTCCCATGACAGCTGTCTTTACTCATGAGCCTCTGGTGAGAGGCTTTGCAAATAGTTCTTCAAAAGTCCAAATACATTATGTCCACCTGATCACACCTCATCCATATGCCTATTAGCACTCACAAAATAGCGAGTTGGAACTTACCTTTGCAGAAGCCATGCTGATTCTTCTTCAGCAAGACTTGTTCTTCTATACACTTGATTTCAAGCTAACCAGCATATAAATTTCTCTGATTTCTTTCTAAAAATTACATTGGCTACTTTCCAGTCCTCTACTGCAGAGGCTGATCTTAGGAATAAGATGTGTGTTTTTGTTCAGAGTTAAGCAATTTCACATTTCAGTCAAAGCCAAATGATGCTCTTCTTCAGCTATTGCGCAACCTTCATTGCAAGGTCCCCCTGAGTTCAGTTATATAAATTCAATTAATAATAATAATAATAATAATAATAATAATATGCTAGTTAGCTTTCCACAAAAGCAGAACCAGCCCTTCATGAGACTGCTGTGTATTCTGTTGATTTGTTCAATATCAGCCTCCAGGCTTTTTATACATTTATTCTGTTGTCTTCAGAAGATTAGATTTAGCAAGCAGGCAAAGGCTGCTCTCACACACCCCACAAGTGCAGATATTCATTTAAATAAGCAAAGGCTTTAACCAAAAGGTATACTAATAATCAAAATAACTTAGTTCCTACAGTTGGCAACACAGAACAGACAAACATGGAAGTAAAGAAGCATACAGAGTCGGAACACAGCTGTAGCATGTTCACCATACTGACCCAGATAATACCAAGCTGCAGGTATTTGTTTATAAAGCCCTATAAGCTTAGAACCAGAAACTGTCTTACCCTTTACAGACCCAGCCAATCCCTGTGCTCTGCAGGAAAGGACTTCCTGCAGGTACCATCGTGTAAGGAGGTCAATTCCAGGTGATATAGGAATTAGACCTTTAGTGTGGCAGCACCTGCTCTTATACTACATAATAGGCGTTATCGATGTTATCTTTACAGCATCTGTTGGAAAAACCTTCCTCTTCCAACCAGCCTAATGAGCAGAGTTCTTTTATCCCCATCTGGTTCTGGCTCTGGAACTAGTTGTTGTTGTTTTTTAATGTGGAACTGTTTTAAATTGTTTTTACACTCTTCTTGTTTTGTGGCTGAACTATTTGATTTGAAGAAACTAGAATGCTGAACTCCTTCAAAGGCCTGCAGAATAGTTCTGAGCCTACGTGCTATTCGCCCAAAGAAGCTGCTTTAAAGTCGGAGCAGGCAGGTGTCAGGCTTGTGGGGTCTACTTTGGGCTTTTTAACTGGAAACTCAAGATCCACCAAGTGAAGAAAGCTGCAAAAGGCATACTTAGAACTAAATCCTTTTGAAGCCAAGACTTTGTTTTTGAATTGAGGCAGCATTTCTCCCCACACAAATCCACTCCTGGTTATCCCCCACTCTTCACTTCAGTAATATAATGTGGGATCAGTGTCATTGTAGTTTATTCATTTTATTTAAAAGCATTTCTAAAACATTTAGTGTTTTCCAAAAACAACCAGTATCTAAACAGGTGTGCACTGCAAGCAATGTAAAAGCAACATCCATTAAAACAAAAATGCAACCTAAAACCAATGCAACAGTATGAAAAGATATGAAAGCAAATGAAACAGAGTTCAGGGGATTCATACACACAAACTGGGTCCTGTTTTAAGAGCCAGGGAAAGCCTGGGCAAACAGGCAAGATCTTTGCAAGACATCTGAAGCAACTGGTGGTCACTGCTTCACATGTGACAGAGAAGGACATTCCACAGTACAGGGACAAATGCAGACTATATCCTTTTGGGAGTCAACAACCTATTACAGTGGTACCTTGGGTTAAGTACTTAATTCATTCCGGAGGTCCGGAAACTGTTCTTAACCTGAAGCACCACTTTAGCTAATGGGGCCTCCTGCTGCCGCCACGCCGCCGGAGCCCGATTTCTGTTCTTATCCTGAAGCAAAGTTCTTAACCTGAAGCACTATTTCTGGGTTAGCGGAGTCTGTAACCTGAAGCGTATGTAACCCGAGGTACCACTGTATATTCTGCAGGGTGAGGTTGCACAAGTAGAATACCTCCAGATCATTTTGTTATTGCCTTCACTGTATCAGGATTCTGGCATCTTTGCCAATCTACTTCAAATCACCGGAGATCTATCAGTATGCCAAGAACCAAGACTCTACCAAGGATGGCCAACATGCTTCTTTTTTTGCTTCTGATGACTGTTACCAAATAACACCAATAAGGTCACTCTTATGACTTTGAGTGGAGCTTATTGCAGCCTTAAGCTATGCATAAAACACAGAGGTGACTTATACATTTGATCAAATTGAGCATTACATAACCATAGGATCAAGCTACTCAAAGGAACCCCAGCACTCTTATCAGCAAAAAAACCTTTAAAAAGTTGCATGCGTTTCTGCAATGCATTTCTCGTGGTGGACGCAAACTAAAATATGGTATACACTTGTGCGGCCTTGCAGAGAGGTCCTCGTGAAACAGGCTGACTAAGGTTGCAAAAATGCAACCACACAGCAGGTCTTTCTGTCAAAGGAAAGTAGTGTGAGATTTTCTCAACTTGAGATAAAAATAAGGAAGCCTTAACTTGAGTGCAAAAAGCTGACAACTTTACTAGCTCACATAATTACAGTGGGAAAAGATTCTGACATCCCCTTGGACGCTGGTATAAAACCAAGGAGGAGAAAAAATTACAGGTCAATAAACCTTGTGCTCAACCTTTTTTCTATTTTTATCCCTTTGAAAGTCAGATTTAACAGGAAAAACTGAAAAGAGGCAAAGTTTTGGTACTTTTCATCAATGCTCAAGAAAACAAAGAACTGTGAAGTTCGTCAAATCATGGAAGTTATCTAATTATACCCATCCCATTCCAAACTAGTTTGCATTCTATATTTGGTAATATGAAACTGATCACAAAGTGTGTGTTATTGAAACTATTCTTTATGAAGTACCATGCACAGATGGTGCTATAGAAATAATAAATAACAACACAAATCTTATTCATGTGCAGAATTTGCATGCACTAATCTGTAAAGAAAAAGAGCTTTGGCTAAATCCCCCAAAGCATAGTGATTCAACCCATCTAGGAGTCTGCACTTACCGTATTTTTCAATCTATAAGACACACTTTTCCCCTCCTAAAAAGTAAGGGGGGAAATGTGTGCGTCTTATGGCGCGAATGCAGGCGGGAGGCTCTGCTCAGCGCTCCCTTTAAAGAGCCGTGGAGCGTGTGTGCGGCTCTTCGGAGATTTTCCCCGAGGAGGGAGAAGGACTGGCTTTCTCACTCCTCGGAGAAAAGCCCCCAAGAGCTGCAAACACACTCCACACGCTCCTTAAAGGGAGCGCAGCTCTTGGGGGAGCCTTGACCGCGCGCAGCCTCTCGCGGGCAGCGGGATGAAGGCCAGAAGCCAGGATAGCCAGCGGGATCGCTGCACTGCTTATGGCTTAGCCGCGCGCAGCCTCCGCAGGGGACGGGGAGCCTTCATCCCGCTGCCCTGCGGAGGCTTCGTGCGGCTATCCCTGGCTTTTGCGGGAGGTGGGGGAAGGGACAGAGCGCACGGCTCTGTCCCTTCCCCCACCTCCCAGAAAAGCCCCCAAGAGCCAGGGGAAAGCCTGCAAGCCCCGCACACATGCTCCACGCGGCTAGTGAAAGAGAGCGCTGAGCAGCACCTGGGATGCATACAGGTTCTGCTCAGTGCTCCCTTTAAAGAATACTTTTTTTTCTTGCATTCCCCCTCTAAAAACTAGGTGCGTCCTATCATCCGGTGCATCTAATAGAGCGAAAAATACGGTACATTTATAGCATATCTGCAGCCTATTAATGCCGTTTCCTTTCTACTGATCTGACAAAAATGCAGGAAAGAATCAGTCTCCTGATGAGGACTACTAACAAATAAAAACCAAAAGCCATCAAAAACAATAGTCTTCCTCCTCCAGCTTTAAACACCATAGAATGCTTAATCAGCCAAAGGTCTAGTTAGAGAGGAACGTTTTTGCCTGGTGCCCAAAGATATGTAACAAAGGCACCAGGCAAGCCACCTTGGGGAGAATTCCACCACAGAAAAGACTTGTTATCATTTTGCCACCTTCCAGACCTCTCATGGCACATGAAGAAGGGCCTCAGATGGTGATCACAGGATCCGGGTTGGTTCCTATGGGGAGAAGCGGTCCTTGATGTATTGTGGTCCTGGGCCAATTAAGGCTTTCTAGCACTTTGAACCGGGATCAGACACTAACTGGCAGCCAGTGCAGTTGGGCTGAGATCAGTGTAATATGCTCAAACTGGTGAGCAATCTGGCCAATGAATTCTGCACCAGCTGATCGTTTCCAAACTGTATTCAAAGACAGACCCATGTATAACGCATTGTAGAGATTACCAAAGAACAGACAACAGTAGTTAAAACTATCCCTTGTCTAGATAGGGAAGCAGCTGCGTCAGCAGCCAAAGATGATGGAAAGCACTCTGCGCCACTGAAGCCACCTGAGCCTCAAGTGGCAGCAAAGGATCCAGGAGTACCCCTCAACTATTCACCTGCTCCTTCAGAGGGAGTGTAATCACATCAAGATGAGGCAATCTGACCTAGGGAACCACTCACGAATAGTGCCTCAGACTTATCTGGATTGAGCTTCTGTTTGTTGGCTCTCATCCAGATCATTACCAAGGCAAGACATCAGTCCAGCACATCCCGTGCTGCTCTGCTCTGGTACTCGAAATCATTCGGAAAAGATGAACGCAAACCCGTTGTCCAACTACTGCAAAAATCATCCTGCCACAAACTCTCCACAAATCCAGATCTCCTACTGCTGTGTATCGCAATGGCAGTTATTAATGGAAACACCAGAGCACCTCTTGAGAGAGATAAAAGCAGACTGTGACACTGTGCTAATTAGCAGAGAAGAAGCTCAAAAGATGGACTTCCAGGTCACAAGCAGCTTTCAGTTCAGTCTATTTTCAATTTTAGAATTGAGGAAAATTTACTTGAGGGCTAGTCAATGCCTCTCAACCTACCTTACAGGGTTGTGGGGAAGATAAAATGGGGAGGATGAGAACTACATATAACAGCTTGAATTCCTTTGAGTCAAGATGAATGTCAATGCAATAAGCAAACAAGAACCTCCATGGCCATCTTTCCTTATGTGCATTGCTAGAGATCCTGAACACCAACACAACATTCAGCATTATTGCAAAAATGTCTCCTCTCCTCTCTCTCTTTGTACATGTTCAAATTCCCCTTATTCCTTCAAATACCAAATCACCACCATCTCTACTTTGATTTTCGCTAAGCATCCTGAGCCTTGTGACTTACTAGAATTCCATATTCCCTGAAGTCTGTTGCATTTTGCTGCTTTTAGCTCCTTTTCGTTTTCCCTAATAGTTTGCTCTCTCTGAAGTACGTGTTGTATGTAGCTCAGTGGTATAGCATCTGTTCTGCATGCAAATAGTCCTATGTCTGTATTGTAACCTTCAGTTTTGACCCTTAAAGACTCTTCTGCCTCATTCTGCTGTATGTGGTTACAATTTCAAAGTTCAGAGTATGAGGAAGGATAATAGTTCAATGGCCAATAGTTCAATGGTCCATTTGTTCGGCAACAAATGGAGGGCCGAAGGGGTTGTACTATTATTATAAGTTCAAGGTGCTGATTTGGGTGGTTTAGTTTGGGTATATAAGGTCCCAGAGAGCGTGGGACCAGGATTCATGAAAGATAGGTTTACCCTTTGTATTGGGCCTTTAGTGTTATTGGCACCACCCTTTGGAATTCCCTCCCATTAAATATTAAGACAGGTGCCATCTCAGTAGCCCTTTCAGCACCTACTGAAGACCTTTATCTTCTATCAAGCCTTTTAAGAATAAATATTTCCCGGTCTATATTGAAATTGTTTTTAGATCTTTTAAATGTGTATCCTTTGTGTGTTTTGCTAGCCTAGGCTCCTTTGAGAGAATGGAATCAATCAATATTTTTTGCATTAATGTGCTATTCACTGCTATATGGGCTTTTGTGCCAAAAATCAGCATAGAATTGTTGTTGTTGAGATCGTTAATGTTCTCAATTCTGACCATGGTCCTCTCCAGATGTCAGGTCCTATCACAATAGTCAAGACCACTTTTGCGGCTAACAAGTTATCAAATGAGAGGTTTTAATATATGTTTGTTTTTAATGATGATGGTATTATGTCTATATGCTTTCAATCAAGACTATGGATTTCAGCTGCGGTTTATCTCCAATCTTATTTACACACTGTTTAGGGAGCTTTTTTGATCAAGAGGTTTATAGGTCTTCTGAATAAGAGAATAAATATCTGACAGCATTGTACTCCAGTGCGTATGCACTATGAGGAAGGGGGTTTTGTGTTATTTTGCAGAAGACTGGTGCTTGCATAAGCTGAAGGGAGTTGTAGTCTGAAACATCAGGAGGGCACTGGGTTGGCAAAGTCTGTACTACACTATTCCAAACGCAAACCTAGAGAAGGAATGGATTTATAAACACAATAGTTTTCTGTTATATAAGGCAGGCAGTATTTTTTAATGGATTTTGTATGTACAGCAGTATATACTGAATTCATTTATACTCTGTTCATTTTGTCTCTTCTTCCCCACTCCCCCACCCCGGGCTCCTCTAATTCATGCATGTATACCTGTTTTAAGCTAAAGGGTGAAGAATGCAACACAGCAGACGAAGAGGTGAATAATTTTGTCTAGGAAGTTAAAACAGAACAAGCTCCAGCACTCAGGCTGTTTTTCCAAGATGGATGCCAGAGGATGAGGCCTGTTTCAACAAGGAACAAAATGAAAGCACAGTTACTTCTATTTCACCTTATTGTAACCGCAGTATGTTATCCAAAGGTGATTGACCTGATAATGGTGGCAGGCACCTGGGAGACTCATGAAAGTAAAACAAAAGGCTGAAACCAAACACTTCAAAGGCTGGATTTGTGAATGGACAGCAGCTCACAAGTGCCTGGCCAGTGCTAGTGAATTTCCCTCCTTATTTTGTGCTTTCCCAGCAGTATTGCACAGAAACCCTACAGAAAACCATTAACCCAGATGATCCAGAGGAGCACGTGGGTTTTTAAAAGTGTTAGTTTCACCTGGGCCTGCAAGCCTAAAATAGCATCAATTTTAAGTGTGACTGAAATACAATCAACTGTGAACACTATAAAAGGCACAGATGACTTGGTGGCAACATTGCTCAGCTCTAAACTAGGTCCTCTTTGACTTCAAAGCCAGGTACATTTAGAATTGTTTTCTAAACATAACACATTCTAACTTCAAGTGTACCACACTTCTATCAATACAATCAGGAAATCAAAGCCAAGACAGGCCATTAAAAGTCATTGCACACACAATTTACCTTTTATTTATCTTTATGCGAGGAAAACTATTTACCATACAAAAGAAAGTAGCTTTGCAAACGTCATCCAGGATAATAAACCAACTTCAAATAAAAATGTTTGGCACCTTAAGAGCTTGCTGCTCCATCTCCAATATTTGGAGTTACTGTTTGTGTAAAACAGAAGACCATTTATACTACTAAAATTAATACACAGAAGCCATTTTGAAGGGATAAGGCCCACTTAAAGCAATTATGTCAAAATCCTGCATTAAAAAGCAACATGCCTAACAAAGTAGCCACAAAATCCCCTAGAGCCCTAGTTTGTTTGTCTGGCTGGTTGGTTTTAGTTACCTTGTGCTATTTACTCTTTGGAGCTCTCAAAATACATTCTTGCTGCCCCTTACACAAAAGGTTGAGAACAATGTAATTTGCAATGGGCAAGGAAAAGGTTATAGCAAAGAATGAGAAAAGCTGGGCAGACAGAACAGCAGCAACAACAACCAACTTGCTGCTTTGAGCATGGCTTTGCCTGCTTTGAGGCATGACTCCATAAACGTTTGCAAGAACAGCTTGCCTTCAAAGTAAAACAGAAGCATGCCTCATAATTCAGAGCCAGCTCTGCCATTCAGTGCAAATGGAAAAGGTTTCAGGCTACAAGGACCCCCTTCCAGCAGAGTAGATAAAAGGATCTGATAACAGAAAGGCACTGCTTTGCTGCTAGAGTTATTTCAGTACAGAGGCATTTCCTTCCGAAATACCCTCCCAAGGACAAGGGTGGGGGGGAGAGAGAGAGAAACCAGCCCTTTAAAATATAACTTGGAAGTGCTCATACCTCAAGTCTGTCTGTGCAGGCCTTTTGGGATTCTTGTCAAGGCGTTTCAGAGGCCTAATCTACTCCCTCCACGCGTTCCAACCAAAGCCACAGTAGGTGCTCAGGAGCATGCTCTGTAGTGCAATCTCACAATGCCCCCAGAGGCCCAATGATTGCATTACCAGTCAGAGAGGGAAAAAAGGAGGAAGGAAATTGAAGGAACAGGAGAGACAGTATTCCTTGCAAAGAGTTGGGAGGGGTAGTTTTATACACATTATAGAGTATTTGGTTCTCATACCCCCACAGACCCTGTTGTGGCCTAAAATGCATTTAAAAAAGAAGCAGACAACCAAATTGTGATGCACACTTATAATTACACACAAAGACAAAGCTTGTCAAGAAACAAAACCCATTCAAGTTAATTATACAATATGCATTCCTCCCTGAGTGAGGAAGGCTAAAACAAATGAATTCCACCACGCTCTTTATCCCTGAACCAAATCAAGGTTATTTCTGGAGTCTCAAATGAAAACGGAAAAGCTCAGACATTTGAGGTCAAGGTCAACTCCCCAACAATATGTGAATAAATATTCTTCCTGTGTAAAAATAAGAGCATCAGTCATATAAATCAAGCCAGCTTTCTCTGTGACATAAGACTGTGGGTCTTTCTTTATGGTCCCACCCCCCCTTAAAAAAGCTTCTAAATTCAGGTGTTTCAATCAACCTCTGTAGTTTCTATGACAACATGGATTTGTAATTCTTTAAGAGGGAGGGAGGGAGAAACAGTATTAAAAACAAAACAAAACCCAAAAGCATGCAATTCAGGTTGTTTAAAGTTTTGAGGTCACTTTCAGATGTCTGCCACTTTTCAACAGCATATCTCTGAGCAAAGCTATGATCTTATGTCACTTTACAGATAGCACCTGGTGCAAAGTAGACTAGAAAAATATTGTCTGGGGAAGGTATTTCCAACATCCAGCATGGATTTATTTTGCAAAATGCTGTTCCCTTGGACTTACACTTTTTGCAAAAGTAAACAAACAAGTTTAGGAATCAATCCCTCTTCCTAGGGAACTATAGCTCCATAAGGGGAATAGGAGTCTCCTAACAACTCACACCAGGGACACGGGTGGCGCTGTGGTCTAAACCACTGAGCCTCTTGGGCTTGCCAATCAGAAGGTCAATCCCTGCAACAGGGTGAGCTCCCATTGCTCGGTCCCAGTTTAAAAGTACGTCAAAGTGCAGGTAGATAAATAGGTACCGCTCCGGCAGGAAGGTAAATGGCGTTTCCATGCGCTGCTCTGGTTTCGGTGTTCCGTTGTGCCAGAAGCAGCTTAGTCATGCTGGCCACATGACCTGGAAAAACTGTCTGCGGACAAACACCGGCTCCCTCGGCTAGTAAAGCGAAATGAGCACCACAACCCCAGAGTCATCTGCAACTGGACTCAATTGTCAGGGGTCCCTTTACCTTTTTTAACAACTCACACCGCTATCAACAAGCTACAGTACGCATGATACTTTGGCGAAAGTCATGACTGTTTACAATGGCAGGCTTTAAAAATATGGCGCAGATGGGACCTAGGCTAGCTGGCTTCTATACATGGAACTGGGGACACCATCTTGTCCTTCACCTCAAGCAGCTGGGCTGGTCCCAAGAACATTATCTCTTTTATGTCTAGATTTGGCACTGTGTAGTTTTAAGGATTCCTATTTAGTCTGTCACTGCTTTGCGCAAATTCCAACATGAGAAGGCACATCACTTTCACAACAGGCTCAACCCCTTCCACCCATCGCTTCTTCATCTGTAGATGGATTATAAAGGAAAGATCAGTGGGTCCTCTTTGACCCTACTGAGGCTTAATTCTGTTGAAATATAAATCATCGCTTACAGCAAGAGCGCGTTTTCAATGTGCAGCTTCCATCTTTTCAACCAAGGGCAGCATTTTGCAAGCATCAACATCCGAAGGGCAAATGGGTTTCAGAAAAAAAGGCATGTGTGGGAGAGGATCATAGGAGTAAACAAATTAATCAGCTTAGATGAGTTTTCAATATGCAGAACATTTTTGTTTTCATGGAGGGGATTTTAGGACACAGTAGTCATGGGGTAGAACTCACCACCACCACAACAACGCATACACCAGTGAGTCCTTTTTGCAACTCACTGCCAAGCCCCGGGTCCCAGGAGCCACATGGCACCTAGTTTCATATCCCAGTTCCTAACACTGCTTCCAATGAAGGTAGCCAGAGTAAAGTCCAATGAGAAGATTTCCTCACTCCACTGTCAGAGGATGTAATGAATGACAGTTGCTGAGAATTGTAAGTGGGGAGAGTGCTATTGCACTTGAGTCCTGCTTTCAGGTTTCCCACAAGTAACTGAATGTCCACTGTGAGAAGAGGATGCTGGACTTCATAGGTCTTCAGCTTGATCCAACAGACTCTTCTTATGTGCTTAAAGCACACGTGCATTAGGCTAGCAGCTACATAAAAATGGGCCGTATTTGATAGTAATAACACATTATGGGGCTACAGAGGAGTTTCCTTGTGTACTGTAACAGACAGCTTTTCCATTTTGGAAGCTACCTTATACCTAGTCAGACCACTGGCTTATCTACTTGTGTATTGTTCAGTCCAGAGGTTCCCAAACCATGGTCTCTAGACCACCTGGGATCCACTGTATGTTTGCATTAAAATATTAATATCTGTTTTAATTATATTTCTTGCATTTCTTGTATTGTACAGTGGTACCTCAGGTTAAGAACTTAATTCGTTCTGGAGTGTATTACAATTTGAATTCTATGGAAGGCAAATTGTAATGAAATAAAGCAATACAAATTAAAATTCATACAGCATCTAGCACAGTGTATTACAATTGCTCCAACAGGCAGAAAAATCACTACATGGTCCAGCAATACCATAAGCAATTTTCAAGCGGACCATGGTTGGTGGATCTTAAGAAACACAAATCTACAGTGATCAGGAGTGCTTCTCTGGGGTTCCAGACAGGAGTCTTTCCCAGCCCTACCTAGGAGATGCCAAGGAGTGACCCTAGGTCAGTGTTTCTCAAACCTGTTTTGGGACAATAACTCCCATCATCCCTAGCTAGCAGGATCAGTGGTCAGGGATGATGGGAGTTGTAGTCCAACAGCTGGGGACCCAAGTTTGAGAAACACTACCACAGAACTGTTGTCCTTGGCCTAAAAATAGAAGTTCAGTCGTCTTGGTGGCGAATAAAGGACTGTATCTAAATGGAAACAGAGGAGGTTGCCTTAGACTGAATCAGGCCATGAGGTCCCTCATGCTCAGGACTTCCCATGCTGCCTTGCAGTGGTGGTGCTCCAGGGCTGCAGACGGAAGTTTTTCCCAGTCGTACCCGAAGGTGGTAGGCACTGAGCCCGAGGCCTTTAGCATGAGCTCCAGCAGTGAACTAAGCCCACTCTCCATGACGTAGGAATCACGGCAGGAATCATAATCCCTTAATAAAGTTGTTAAGTGTGAATTTGGGGTCACTTTCCTGCAGGCTGCTAGCCAAAGACTGGATTTATTTGGAATAATTATGCGTTGCATGTGCATTTATTAGCATCCTTGTTTAGCTCCCTTCAGCAGGCAAACAAAAAGCATGCCTCCCTCACATAAATGTCTTTCTGTTGCAGACATCTCCCTGTTTTTACATATTTCTGATGAAAATCATTATTATTAAAATTTTGTAGCACCCTTCATCTATAGATTTCAGGGCAGTTTTCAACGTAAAATCATCAAGGAATATGTAAAAAATAATCAAGGAGCATACAGATAATGTGTCTCTGGAAGAAAAGAGATGCAAACCTTTCAAAAGTTTCAGCTTTTTCCCTTGCAACATTTCCCCCCTAAATATACATCAACGGCACTGAACAAGGTTAGAGGACCAGAGGTACTGTAAGAAGAAGGTTCTGTTTTGGAACACTCTGAGCTAGGGAATGCTAGCAAGTTAGACTGACCTTTTCTCCTGGAACATAAAGCAAAAGGGTGGGGAGTGCAAGAAAGAGATAAAATTGCCAGGGAGATGACTACAGCTCCTGTTTTCAAGACAATTTTTTTAAAGCCCTCTTGGCATAAAGAGGACTCATCACCACTCATAATTACAGTCCTCAGAGCTATAACGTAAGAATTTAAGATTGTCATCAACTGGATAATGAGCAGCTAAAGGAGTTAAGGGACTGCAGAAAAAGCCACAAGCCTCCAATGGTCCTTATTAGACAAGTAATGACTGAAGACAAGGCATCGCCTAGCCTATTTGCCACTTTCCCTTTCTCCTTAGGCGTTTTAAGCACCCTATTATCCTGTCTTGCTCAGGGTAATAATCTTGGCAAGACTGGCTATTCAGGAGATTCACCTTGAGTGAATCAGGGAACATCACCATTTTTCACTTGTGCCTTACTCAGCGCAATCTAACAGAAATTGATGGACACAATCATCATCTTGTTACATTATATTATTATTATTATATTATTATTATTATTATTATTATTATTATTATTATTATTATTATTATCTCACCCTTCACTTTAATGTCCTAGTCATTGTCCTCATCAAACCTTTACTGGCATGACTTGCAAACATTCAGAATAAATAAGCCGGTGTGAATGTCCTAGTGTGGGTTACAAGACTAAAACCAGTTTAAAACAACTTACCATCACAAGGATAAGGTGGGTCCTAAAAACATAGGTAAAACTAAAGGGACCCCTGACCATTAGGTCCAGTCGTGACTGACTCTGGGGTTGCGGTGCTCATCTCGCTTTATTGGCCGAGGGAGCGTACAGCTTCCAGGTCATGTGGCCAGCATGACTAAGCCACTTCTGGCAAACCAGAGCAGCACACGGAAACGCCGTTTACCTTCCCGCCAGAGCGGTACCTTTTTATCTACTTGCACTTTGACGTGCTTTCAAACTGCTAGGTTGGCAGGAGAAGGGACCGAGCAACAGGAGCTAACCCCGTCACGGGGATTCGAACCACCAACCTTCTGATTGGCAAGTCCTGGGCTCTGTGGTTTAACCCACAGCGCCACCCGCGTCCCTAAAAACATACTCAAGTGCAAAAAACCAATGTTAAGGGGGTGCCCCTTCAGAATTCACCGGAAGCTGTATAATGAAGGTGCCAGATGAACCTGTGTGCGGAGCTCCACAATTTAGGGGCTACCACAGAGAAGGCCCTATCCTGGGGAACACACACCCTGCCACCATCTCTGAGGGTGGTGGAACTACCAAGAGGGCCCCCTCTGCCAATCTTAGTACTAAAGTGTAGGAGACGGTCTTTCAGATATTTGGGGCCTAAATCGTTTAAGGCTTTAAACATTAACATGAGCACCTTGAATTCAGTCCATAAACAAACTCCAAGTGACTTAGGAAAACAATTAAAAACAAGAGTATTAATATTTGCACTCTACCTGCATTTCATTTTCATCTCATGTTCTGAAGTCTGCCCAGTTAGCTTTTAGACCTTGCTTCAACCAGTTGTTACCATAGGGTAATTTCACCATAGGGTGAAATTATCATATCTAAGTAAGCCATGCCCAGTAATTTAAGTGGGTTTAACCTGCAGGTGGCTAACTGTGGGTTGCAGCCAATGCTAGTCTTACTCAGAGTAGACCCACTGAAAATAATGCACTTGACTGACTTAGATCCATTAATTTCTGAACTTTTTTAAGTTAATCATTTGACAATGATTAACCACCACCACAAAACTCGACCCAGATAAAATTACTTCAGATCATAATATTCTGCAAAAAATATGGCTTAACATAAAATTTCAAAATTCAAAACAAACAGAACCCTAGTTGAATTTGCTTTTGCAGGAAGTAATTGTTCTCTTGACAATATTGTATATGGAGCAACCAGTTTTCCCAGAATTAATTTCTATAGTCAGCTGCAATTCTCAGCTATTTTTGCCATTATGACCAAGTCTCAAACTTTATTAAGCCATTATTTCCAATAAGAGTAATGTAACTTTCCAGTTCTGAGCCACTGACAAGGATATATATTCCTTGTATTATTCCTTTAAGATAAGTGACATATAGTTCAGCAATATGGGTGCTACAGGTGCTATGGATTGGTATTCGAAGACTTGGTAAATTGACCTTCCGGTTTGCTGCGGAGGCAATGGCGACGCGCTCCGTGTCTTCTGTCTAAAAGACGACATGGTTCAGGCTGATAGAGCCTTGGGGATGCATGCCAGGGCTAGGTGCCCCCCAAAAAAATTCCCCACAAAAGAGTGGGGACTCTAGGGGTCCAGCAGAGTGTACAAACCTGCCGGCCCTGATCCCCCGGCTGCCGTTTTTGCGCAGTGGAAAGGAAGAGGCTTGAGTCCACTCACGGCTCCAGCGAACTCTACAGCCGGAGCCACACACCGCCACCATAAGCAGTGGATCTCCCAATTAAGAGGTAAAAACCAAATAAGAATAAGAGAAGAAACCAGGTTTAAATTGATTGATTTGGTGAAACGGAAGCCAAAAAGGAAGTCAGCTTCCGATTTCTGAGGACAGGCTCTGCAAGGGGACTTTTTATGAATGGAAGCAGAACATAAGTATTTGCAGCTTTGGAGACTTTGTAACAGTTTGACTTTGGACTTTGGAGAGACTCTCTTTCTCTTGGGTACATATTGGCTACAACTGTGTCAAGTTGTCCTTTGGATAAAGGTAGGATGCAAATTGCCAGCTAGACAGAACTTTGGCAGAGTAGAAAGTAAAAACACTTATATACAGTGGTACCTCGGGTTACATACACTTCAGGTTACATATGCTTCAGGTTACAGACTCTGCTAACCCAGAAATAGTACCTCGGGTTAAGAACTTTGCTTCAGGATGGGAACAGAAATCGTGCTCCAGCGGCATGGCAGCAGCTGGAGGCCCCATTAGCTAAAGTGGTGTCTCAGGTTAAGAACAGTTTCAGGTTAAAAACGGACCTCCAGAACGAATTAAGTACTTAACCCAAGGTACTACTGTACAACAAAAATCATTCAAAAGGAAATTGAAAGAAAAAAAGAGATCTTAGGTGAAATTATGGAAAAGGAAAAACAATTGTCAAAAAAAGCTAATAAAGTCAGTCAAGCAGGCAATTAGAATATTACAAACCCTATACTCTAGGATAGTTAACGAAGAAATTAGCTGGAAGATAAAAAGAATGAAACAGAAATCTTTTGAAAATTCCAATAAATCAGGAAAACTGCTAGCATGGCAGCTGGAAAAAAAACTAAATAAAAAACTCCATAAATAAAATTAATATAAATGGAAAGATTACAGATAAGACGAAGGAAATAAGAGCAGCATTTGTAAAGTATTTCTCAGAATTGTATAAGAAAGGAAAGAAAAAGAATTATAAAATAGAGGAATATATAAAAAATAGTAATCTGCCAAAAATAAAAGAGGAAAAAATGGTGATTTTAAATACTCAAATAAGAGCTCAAGAAGTACTAGAGGCAATTAATTGGACAAAAAGTGGCAAGTCTCCAGGACTAGATGGACTAACGGCAAAATATTATAAAAAATTAAGTGAACAATTGGTAAACCCATTGAAAGATGTGATGAATGAGATTTTAAAAACAGGTGAAATCCCAGAAACATGGAAAGAATCTTATATTACAATAATCCCAAAAACAAGATTCAGATATGTTGCAAATAAAAAAATTATAGGCCTATTTCTCTATTAAATAATGATTATAAATTATTTGCAAACATTTTAGCTACCAGAATGAAAAAAAATATTAATTGAGTATATACATCAAGATCAGGCAGGATTCCTTCCAGGTAGACAAATGAAAGAGAATATTCTGAATGTAATAGAATACCTGGAGGTAAAAAATGGGGGGGGGGGAGAGCAGCAATGATGTTTATAGATGCTGAAAAAGCCTTCGACAATGTTTCTTGGGATTTTATGAAAAAATTGCTTGAAGAAATTAATTGTGGATTTAAATTTTTAAAAGGAATTCAGGCAATATATTCAGAACAAAGTGCTAAGCTAATTGTAAATCAGGTGATAACGAATGAATGTAAGATACAAAAAGGAACTAGACAAGGATGTCAGTTATCACCGCTGTTGTTTATTCTGGTCCTAGAAGTACTTGCAAGAGAAGTACTTGCAAGAAATATAAGAGCAGATAATGAGATCACAGGGATAAAAACTGGAAAAAATAAATTTAAACTGAAAGCTTATGCTGATGATTTAGTAATTATGGTGGAGAATCCAAAAAACTCTCTCCCTAGAGTTATAGAAAAGATTCAAGAATTTGGGGAAGTGGCAGGGTTTAATTTAAACAAAACTAAGTTATTAGTTTAAAATTTGAAGGAAGAAGAGAAAAAAAGAGTTGACGGAAAGTATTGAAATAGAATGTTATATTATTTATAAAGTCACAGAGCTGCGTCCTATATTTCTTCATTGACAATTGTGACAACTAATCTTTTTTATTTTTATTTTTTTAGAAACAAACCTGAATTTTTCTTTTGTTTCTTTTCTCAATACCTACCTGTCATTATTAAAACTCAAGGGGAAAAACTGAAAAATGCTATTACTATTACTTAAGTGTACTGGTCGCTTTCACTATCAAGGTTACCCAAAGTGACTTACGATATATATTAAACAAACATGTGCATTAAAATCCTAGTTTTAGAGGTAAACTCTAAAACGCGGGTGGCGCTATGGGTTAAACCACAGAGCCTAGGACTTGCCAATCAGAAGGTCGGCGGTTCGAATCCCCATGACGGGGTGAGCTCCCATTGTTCGGTCCCTGCTCCTGCCAACCTAGCAGTTTGAAAGCACCTCAAAGTGCAAGTAGATCAATAGGTACCGCTCCGGCGGGAAGGTAAACGGCGTTTCCGTGCGCTGCTCTGGTTCGCCAGAAGTGGCTTAGTCATGCTGGCCACATGACCCAGAAAGCTGTACGCCGGCTCCCTCAGCTAATAAAGTGAAATGAGCACCGCAACCCCAGAGTCGTCCACGACTGGACTTAATGGTCAGGGGTCCCGTTACCTTTTTAGGGCAGGGTTAAATCATTCCACCCAACTAAGGGCATCACAGATAGTTGAGAATCAAAGGCCTGGTGAAAAACAAGTTTTTGCCGGGCACCAAAAGTTTTTTAAGGATGATGGCACCAGCCAAACATCACAAGGAGAGGTAACCCACAAGCAGGGAGCCACCAATAAAAGGCCACCCTGTAGGTCATTTTACAGTCCAAATCTCTCTGCTCGAAGCAGGAAACTCAGAGGAAAGGCATCCTCAACTGATTTTCCATTTCTCCAGTCAACCTGGAGACGACCTCACAGAGCTCACCCCTCTAGACAACTGGTTCCATAGTCAAGCTTCTGCTCCCAAATTCTACCCTCCTGTAACATTAACACATTAGCTCTAGTTACAGATAGGTAGCCATGTTGGTCTGCCATAGTCAAAACAAAACAAAAATTTCCTTCCAGTAGCACCTTAAAGACCAACTAAGTTAGTTCTTGGTATGAGCTTTCGTGTGCATGCACACTTCTTCAGA
>JAXCMG010000252.1:8465132-8490239 GCA_034642415.1 Podarcis siculus
GCCCCACCGCCAGGCTTCGGAGCATCCTTCCGAAGGCTGGCGGCGGGAGGAGGTCTCTCCGCCCCGCCGCCAGGCTTCGGAGGAGGTCCGAGGACAGTGGGGAAGACGCGCTGCGCTTCTCCGCTGTCCCGGAGATTTCCCTATGGGCTTTCGTCTTGCGAAGGAAGCCCATAGGGAAATTCGTTTTGCGAAGCGCCTCCAAAACGGAAAACCCTTTCGTCTAGCAGGTTTTCCGTCTTGCGAGGCGTTCGTCTTGCGGGGCACCACTGTAACTGGGCTTCTGAATTTTGGAACATGTTTCCCCATAGAGGAGCTGAAGAAAGAATGTAGCTGGTCAAGGGAGCCGTGGACTCAAAAAGATTGAAAACCTCTGATTTAGCTGATTAATCTACTGGCAACCCCTGCCCTACCAGAGCAGGACCCCACTGGTTTATTTGGGGAGCAGGATACCGTATTTTTTGCCCCATAGGACGCACTTTTTCCCCTCCAAAAATGAAGGGGAAATGTGTGTGTGTCCTATGGGGTGAATGCAGGCTTTCACTGAAGCCTAGAGAGCGAGAGGGGTCGGTGCGCACGGACCCCTCTCGCTCTCCAGGCAGCTCTGCGCAACCCTTGGGAGCCCGGCGCGGCTTCGCACCTGGCTCCCGAGGGTTGCGCAGAGCTGCCTGCATTCCGAAGCCTGGGGTGCGCAGCTCTGCGCAAGCCTGGGGAGACCGGCACAGCTCCCTAGGCTTGCGGATAGGAGGCTGTTCTGGGGGCTTCCCCCGCACCAGCCCCGTGCCAGGGGGGGGGATAATTTTTTTCCCTTTATTTCCCCCCAAAAAAACTAGGTGCGTCCTATGGGGCGGTGCGCCCTATGGGGTGAAAAATACGGTAAATGAAAAGTGAAAACACTACAACACACTAAAATACTAAAAAGTATTAGCAGTTGTCTGCCATCTTGTTTCAAAGGTATCTTCTCTGTTAACTATGTATACTAATAACATGGGGAGCCCTAAACTACTGGGGGCCGCAATTCTGTGCATACTGCACATACCTTTAAATCCGCCACTAATCTGTATGTTCCCACTTTTATCACTGCAACAGTTGCACAAACTTCAGTGGACATGCTCTATATTGCAAAGTATCAAGTACAGTGGAACCTTGGGTTGCGGACGTAATCTGTGACGGAGGCATGTCTGCAACCCGCAGCATTCACATCCTGAAGCGCTGCGTCGGCGCAGGTGCGATTTGGCACTTCTTGCACATGCACAAAGCACAATTTAGTGCTTCTGCACATGTGCGAGCAACGAAACCCACAAGTAACCCGTTCTGGTACTTCCAGGTTTCCTGCACTCCGCAACCCGAAAACACGTAACCTGAAGCGTCCGTAACATGAGGTATGACTGTACTACAACCCTAGCCTCCAGTTCAAGGGGAAGGCAGAGGGAAAGGAATCTTTTGTGCATGTTAAACTTCCTGTCCCTGGTGCTACATTTAGAAGCTGCACTTTTTAATCTCCAGAGATGCTCAGAATTATGACTATGACAGCTACTGAGACGGCGCGCTCAAGGAAGTTGGCAAGCACAGTTTTCTCGAAAGATTTGGCACCCAGATGTAGCATCTTCTCCAGTGTTTCTGAGTGTTCTATAAATGGGTACCAGTATGTTTAGAACACACACACAAAGCCTCCTCGTGGCTGAAAACCCTGTAAAGACCGCTAGTAAAAAGATGCATTGTCTTCTTTCACCTTGAGATAAGTTCCTTTTCAGCCACTTTCCTCCACTCCTGCTCAGGAGCCAAGCAACTTTTAACATGTTCTTCCTTAAGCTGCATACACAAGATACATCTAAAGCACATGGCTTCCTCCCCCCCCAAAAAAAACCCCATGCTGGGAGCTACAGCTACAGCTCCCAGCTTTCTTAACCAACCACGATTCCCAATACATTCTTTGGGAGAAGACGCATGCTTTAAATCTACAAAGCCGAAGCCTGGCAAAACCTGATCGGCGTGCTGTGCTGCTGTGTGAATTATTCCCAAAAAGGGCACAATGAGAAAGTCAAAGGAACAGCAGCCCCATCTAAAATTGGCAGCGAAACACCCTTCTCTAGTGGTCAGTTTGGCATGTCCTTCTATTATTTATCAAATTAAATGTATCCAAGGCAGAGGCACTGGATCTTAAAATGAGAATCGTGGGTCCAATGCTCCTACTAAGCCAGGCCTGGAACTGAAACAGACGATCTTGGGCAAGTTACTTGAACCTGAGCATCAAACAAAAATATTTATGCAATACTTACTACCTGCACTGTCAAGAGGCAGTGTGCTTTTAATACCAGTTACTGGGAAATAGTGCAGGGACGAGTGGCTGCAGCACTCTGGTCCAGCTTGCAGGCTTCACAGGAATCTGGTTGGCCACTGTGAGAACAGGATTTGTTTATTTTGTTTGCTTGTTTCATAAAATTTATACACCGCTTTTAAAAAAAACCCTCAAAGCGTTTTTTAGCCTTAATTTTTTGATATATATATAAAATCTGACTGATTTGAATGGAAAACAGAATCAATTTATTTTATGTGATTATGAAAAATTAGAGCAATCAATTGTTTCTATTATGTGGCCCTGCTGTGTTTGTTAGTATTCCTGTTGCAGTTAGAAGTAAAGCGACTGATAAATATTAGTAGTGTTAATAACACTTAACTGGAGTGTGTATGGGCTGCACTCAGCTCTCACCTGTGGCTCCTAGAAGCTCTCAGCATGCAACAGCAGCCACGCCCCAGGAATGGCTGTGACTGGCCAGCTAAACCAGGTGAAAGTAATTAGTAAGTTTCAAATCCTTCCCCTGCATACAAAGACAGGCTCCCATGGATTGAGCAGATGAGAGCAATAGTGGGTCCAATGGTTAAGAAGGTGGTTTCTGCACCTGCTGTAGTGTAGAGGGAAATGAGGGGCAGGTGGGGCTGGTCCAGAGTGGAGCCCCCCAAAGAGCTGGATGATGCCTTGTATGCCTCCTTCCTGCAACTCCTGAATATAAGATGGTGCCAAACATATTGTTCTGCTTTCCTTTGGACAACATTGGTGAAGGCAGCCCAGGAACTCCCTACAAACTGACCCCCAGGGAAGTCGCTTCTGTGCTGCCAGTGCAGTAGTTTGACTTTACCTCAGGAGGTGAAATATTTTAGCGGTGGAAATGGAAATGGTTTTAACCACTCTATGTTTATGCTATGAAAACAACAACAACCTTTGAATTAAAGTAAATAAATCTCTGAATTAAAATAATACATAAATACAAGTTCTACCCCATGCAAAAAAAAAGGGGGGAGGGGGCGGGGCAACAGTTTTAAGGGAACCTGATGCAGGTGTAGCCTCAGCTCCATTGGCGGAATCCGTACCGTTGCAAGCGCACTTGTGATGGACACACCTGTAAAGGACGCAATTCTTTATAGCGCGGTGGTTCCCACGCCTTCGGAACGCCCTGCCCCATGATACTCAGCGGCCTCTTCCGCTGTGCTATTTTCGGCGCCTGCTGTTAAAAACGTTCCCGTTTTGGCCACCCCCCTCAGGTGCTTAGAAATGGCTGAAGTGACTTTAATGTGCTTTACGCGTCTTAAACTTTTTGTATGTCTTAAAAAGCAAGATTTTAAAAAAAAAAACCACACAAACACATTTTATTTTTCGTAAGATTTAAATTAAACGTGTTTGTGGTTTGTTTTTTTTAACTTGCTTTTCCCAACCAACAGTAACGAGGGGGAGGGAGGGTTGGCGTCCCCCAACCCTTCCCGCCCTCGGCTTGACCCACTGAGAGCCCCGCAGCCTGGACACCTCATAACAGGCCGTGGACCCCGCGCCCTGAATTCAGGCATAAGGCGGCCCTGCGTGCGCTTTCCCAAAGGCCACACGCAAACAAGCACACGCTCCGCCCCCTCTCCTTCGGCGGGCCCCGCCCCTCCGGCAAGAACCCGGGCCCGAGGCCTCTCCACGCCGAACGCGGGACTCCGCATAGTCTGCACCGCCGAAGGAACCCCGGAACCTGCATAGCAGCCACACCACCCTCGATTCCACCAAGCGCTCTATGCATTGCTACGGGGGTGGTCATCCTCTCCCGGGCTGCTTTCTCCCCCTCCCGCCCCCCGTCGCCCACAATGGAAGCGGCCAGCACGCCGGCTTTCCTTTGGAAGGACTGGACCGAACCATGGGGTGCCGGAGGGTGGGTGCGAGTACAGAACAGCGCGTGTGGAAGCTTCGCTGCCAGGTCGCGCCTGACTTGGGGCAATGCCATGAGCGGCCCTTCTTTCCCCGCACCCTGCTCTGCCCCTCGACACCTCTTCCTCTTCCTCCTCCCAGCTCCCTCCTCCTCTTCCTCCCACAGCACCCCTCCCCAGTGAAGCCCCAAAAGTGTTACTAACCTCGGCATCCGCTGTGGCCGTGGCCGAAGCAGCCCTAGAGCGTAACTCCGCCCACTTAGTTTTTCCCCCCTTCTCCCTTTTGAACGCTCTCAGGCGCGCGCGCCCCGCCCCCTTCCATTCATTCGCTAGGGAGGCTCCCGCTGCGCCTGCGCCGCCTTGCATGGCATGGCAGCGCCCACTGCTCCTCTCTGGCTGTCATGGCGGCGCCCATTAAAACTCCGTTTGTCCGTACAGTACCGCGCCGGGCCAGGAATGCCCACAGATCCATGAGAAAGGGAAATTCTTGAAGGAGAGGGGAGGAGAGATGTAATACTACAGAATTAGCATACGTGCTTTCTTGCACAGCGTGGGGTGCATTTTTGTAAATAAAATGTTAAAAATGCATTTTTATTTTTTAAAAAACGCATTTAAAAAAAAATAAAGTTACATTTTTTGTTCTGCTTTCCCAAATCGATCTCACCTATGCATAGCTCTCACTTTTTCCCTTTTCTTCCGAGGAATCCTATTCGGAATAAGGGAATTTCCCTTTTTAAAAAAAGGAAACGTTGACAGCTATGCACCTATGGGAAATAGGTTTTTTATTTTTTAAAAAAAAGTTTATATAAAAGCATTTGGGTGTTATTTGTGTTGTACAGGTATGTGGAGTGTGGTTGTACACAATTCTGGTATTCTCTGGCGGGGGGGGGGAGGCCCTTCCTTCCCCATGACTGGAAGTAAGAAATTAAAGCAAGAAGGGCATTTGGCTTGATCCAGCAGGGTTCTTATTACATTATTGGATACTATAAATTGGAGCCAGCGTACTCTCTAACTTTGGATACTTGTGCAGGCAAAATAGTACTGTTATGAGTTGCTGGGTCCAATACACCCTATACAGTCATGCCTTGGGTTGAATGTGCTTCAGGTTGAGCACTTTTGGGTTGCGCTCCGCAGCAACCCGGAAGTAACGGAGCGCGTTACTTCTGGGTTTCGCCGCTCACACATGCGCAGGCACTCAAAATGACGTCACGCGCATGTGCGGAAGCGGCAAAACGCGACCCACACAGACGCGCCGTCGCGTCTTACGTTCCATTCAGGATGCGAACGGGGCTCCGGAACGGATCCCCGTTCGCAGCCTGAGGAACCACTGTATTCCGAATCAAGCTAGTGTTAGAATTTAATTAAGGCTTGTGTGTTAAAACTGCTTGTCAGAAACCCACGTTAGTATCTAATCAAGACCCATGTGTTTTAAGCATTGTGTCAGACACCTCTTTAATCCCAGGGAATAAACAAGTGTGAAAAGCTAATTAAGTCTGGCTAATTTGCTTTTTAGGTGATAGCCTGGGGATGAGCCATTAAAACAACACAAAGGAAATATGAAGCAGTGGGCTAGAGAGAGAGAGAGAATCAGAGAGCAATATATGAGAGCAGTGGTTGGCATCTGTTAAAGTCCAAGCCTGCTGTGGCTATGGGGAGAAGCCAGAACCTCTTGGGGTGTTAATGCTGTGAACCCCTCCATCACAGGCTCATGTTGTATATATGTGCAAATAAACCTGGTACCCCTTCCATTTCGCACTGCTCAGAGGTTGGGGTTGTGCGTAAGTACCACCCACTCACAACAAGTGAGTATGGAAACGCTGCACGAAATCCCAGTGTTTGTAGAACTACAAAAAGGCCTCTGAACATCATAGATAATAAGGAGTTAGATGAACCAATCTGTGTACGGTGGCTTCCCTTGTTACTGTATTTTAAGTGAATGACCATGATCAGTGGTAGAACATAAGCTTTGTGTGCAGAAGGTCCTGGGTTCAATCCGTGGCCTTCCATATAGAGTTGAGAAGGGCTCATGTGAGAATTAAGTCTCACGGTACACAATAGGACATGCTTCTGAGTAAATACGTTTAATTTTTTATAATAATTTTTGTCCCACCTAAATCCATCAACAGCAGCTCAGTGCAAGACATGATCGTAATAAATACACTTAAAACAATATCAAATTTTTCAAATGCTAAAATACGGCTGAATAATCTGCCCATGCGTTAAAATCAGGGAGCTTCCCTCCACAAAATGAAGTACAGTGGTACCTCTGGTTGCAAACGGGATCCATTCCAGAGGCCCATTCGCAACATGAAAAGAGCACAACCCACAGCGGCGCATCTGCGCACGTGCGGGTTGCAATTCGCCGTTTCTGTGCATGTGCGTGACATCATTTTGCGTTTCTGCGCATGCGTGAGCGGCAAAGCCCAGAAGTAACCCTTTTCGGTACTTCCGGGTTGCCGCGGGACTAACCTGAAAGAACGTACAGTCATACCTCGGGTTGAGTGTGCTTTGGGATGAGCGGGTATTCGAGTTGTGCTCCACGGCAACCCAGAAGTAACAGAGCATGTTACTTCTGGGTTTCGCCGCTTGTGCATACGCAGACGCTCAAAATGACATCACGCGCATGTGCAGAAGTGACGAAAAGCGACGCGCACATGCGCAGATGTGCCATCGCTGGTTATGTTTACTTCTAGATGCGAACGGGGTTCCGGAACGGATCCCGTTCGCATCTAGAGGTACCACTGTAACATGAAGCGGACGTAACATGAGGTATGACTGTAAATGGGGGGGGGGGTCCTACAGAAGAGACTTTTCAGTGGCAGCTCCACACATGTAGAATGAATTCCTCACTGAAGCACATCTTATCCCAACCTCTTACCCTTTTAATTGTAAAAATCCCACCTTTTTTGTTAGGCTTTTAGGGACTGGTGGGTTGTCATTTATATGATGTCAGTTATGTAATTTATGAGAATTACTTAAATGATTACAATTTAAATTTATATACCGGTACCTCTCTTCAACTGAATATCACAGAGCAGTTTACAGTATAAAAACACAGAAACACATAGCTTAGTAACAAACAAAACAGTAAAAAAAGACAGAGAGATTTAAAGGCCATAGATTATTTAATCATATTTATTATGTTTTCATAATACCTTACTTTTTATCATTAAAAAAAAAAACAGTGACAGTTTTTTGATGAAGGGAAGTATAGAAATCTCTTAATAAAAAAATACAAGAAAAACCCACCAGAAGGCCATAAGACTGCTGTAAAATCCTACAAGGGAGGGTGTTTATTAAAACATCATGTGTGTTTTTTCTAACACTTCCTGGGTTAATAAAAGATTTCTGGAACAGCTGCTAATTTGGCCAGAATTGAGTCCTAAGCTTGTAAATGCCCAGCAGAAAATCTGCGTCCAAAACAAATTTAACCCGGTAATCCTACGCTTTCAAATGTTGAAATGAGGTTTATGTTCTGCAGCACCCTCAAACCTCTCTTGTTGTTCAGAAGTGTTTTGATTTAATTGCAAAATTTAAAAAAAATAAATTAAAAATGGCGTTCCATCCTTCAGCTCCTTTGGGGAGAACAATAAACACCAGCCATTCAAATAGGGCAGCAATTAATCCTCCTAACAGCCTTAACCGAGACAAAGAGGGTGGTTCTCATTCTCCATATAGTGGACTGCTATCAGAAGCATCCAGCCTTGATTGATGCCTTTGCCAATCAAGAGAAGATGTGCTTAGGTGAGAAGGATAGCAGCAGGACTCACACAGGAGAAAGGAATATTCATAATCAGACCTATTAATCAGCAACCAGTGGGTGAGCTCATCACTTTCGGATGTTTAACCCCCAGAACATGCAGACCAAGGACCTGAATTTCCGGAATCCCACTGTGGGCTTCTTTGTACGGACAATGTTTTCCTTACGTAGATCGATGGTGCAGGTTGGTAATTTTAAGACAGGCCTTCAACAACCCTGGTGTCCTCTAGATAATTATTTATTCGTGTATATTTGTATTGCACGTTTCCTCCAAGGAACGCCAGGTGGTGCACACCATTCTCCCCCACTCCCTGTTTTGTCCTCATAAAAACCCTGCGAGGTAGGTTAGGCTGAGAGACACCCAGTGAGCTTCATAGCTGCATGCAGAATAGAAAATCAACCTCCTAGTTCTTAGTCCAGCATTCTAACTATACCACCACCACCAGATCTCTATTTTATTTCACAGAATCATGGTGTAGGAAGGGACCCCCGAGGGTCATCTAGTCCAGCCCCCTCATGATGCAGCTAGAATGGCTAATGGTCAGGGATGGTGGAAGATGCCGCCTGGCAATATCTGAAGCTTGTTTTAGAATCTGTAAAAGGGTCTTTCACACACACACACACACACACACACACACACACACGTTGGCTACATTACAGTACTTCACTAACTTCAAAAAGCCAGTCCGGTTGTGCTTGAGGACCCTCCAGCTTATTGTGTGGAATTGAACCCCCAGATTTGAACCCCCCACCCCAAATCCTGCCCTAATGGCAGCGCTACAGGTAACTCACATCCTATGCTTATTTTACTTACGTGATTGCATCTTTGTGGGGGTGGGGTTAAAAATAAATGGAGAGCAGGGGATACCCACTCTCCCATTTATTCCCACATATATACCTGCACAAAGCTGCGATTGCACAAGGTTGCCCGGCTTTGGAAAGGCGGTGCCAGGGCTCTGGCAGCATCCTAGAGCCCTAGTACTGCCCTTCCAAAAGCCAGACAAAATGGTGGAACTTTTGTAGTCTTTTTTAAAATGGCTCCTTGTGGGAGGACATTTGGCGCCCCCAAATGGATATTCTCAATTTTGCGCCACCTCAGCTCCGCGGAATTGCCGCCATCGCCCTAAATCCCGCACTGCGGCTAAGTAATAAGGCGCCTGGCTCAGGGAAGGAAGCTCCAGGGCTCTGGGTCCTAGAGCCCTTCACCCTTCTCAAAGCTGGGCAAGCACTTAGCAGGCTTTGGGGAGGAGGTGGGAGTGCTCTGGCATGCCAAAGTCAGGTAAGCAGCCCTCCCCGCCCCTTCAGGTGGTTCTGGTTCGTCAGTGCCATATAGGCAGAGTAGGCAGCAGCCTATGAGCTCCATGCCTTTTAGGGGCCCTGCAACAATGAATCAAAATAATATTGATTTGATCTTGAAAGAATTTTATAATCAAGCTTTCTTAGATCAATGCTATCCCTCTACAGCACATGTACAAGGCCCCCCCCCACCCCCAAGATTTCAACTGCCTGGGGCCTCCACAGGGTATAATCCAGCACTGTCTTTTGCATATGGTATCCTCCTCCACATTCAGTTGTGTGGGGCCTCAGATACTGCACACACACACCCTCCACATCCTGCCCTGACATAAATATACTTGCAGCAAAATAAATAGTGGAGCCATGGTTCATAAGTGATGCATACACCAACCCCAACCCCACCACCTGCTTCTGTCCTTGTAGCACTAGCTAGGAGATGGGTGATAAGGTAGAGGCAAAGGGATATGCACAAGAAAAACCGACCATTGATGTTGGTTTTGCTGCGTTTGCAGCACCGAAGTGACCTCTCCAGGGTGGGGACCTAAGGTGGAAAAACTACCCTGAGATGGGGCATGACATGCCCCCACCAGAGGTACTACTTCATGCACGCTTCATCTGCCCCAGTTGCAACAAAACATGTCTCTCCTGCATTGGTCTCTATAGCCGCAGCAGGCGTTATAACCTGCCAACAGTGTGACTCTACCCCCAAAGGCGCACTCCTCCATTGTTTCCTTAGGCAGACAGATGTCAACAACAATGTTGGTTTTATTGACAGGCACCAAGGATGAGGCTTTTACAGGTGAGGCCTCAGCTTCGTGGAACTCCTTCCCCCGTGAGGCCTATTTGACCTACTCTGTTTTAACCTTTCTTTCACATACTCTGCTATCAATTGTTGATATTGTCCTGGTGTTTCTGCAATAAAAACGGAGACTTTGCATGCAGGGGTAGGGCAGGGAAATGCCCCCTGTCTGAGACCCTGGAGAGGCACTGCCAGTCAATCAGTAGTGGCTGGTGCCCATTGGACTGGGCCGGGCAGAAGGCAGGGGTGCCATCAGTAGGTGGCGCCAGAGTCAAAGGTAGGCAGACTCACAGCCAATAACAGGTGGATGAAATTAATCGTAGTTTTTTCCCTAGCCCTCCACCCAACCACAATTCTCAGCCACTGGTATTCAGAGGAATAATGCCTCTGACAGTGGAGATCAAAGATAGCCATCATGGATAGTAACCATACCAGTGGCCTCAGCCAGCCTCTGGCATGCCTGCAGGACTGCAGCCTTAATGTGTTTTATTTATTTATTTGCAAGAATAAATCTGTGGAATCTGAGGAAGGGGTCCTTCTGTTCTGCAGTTTCTAGGCTGCAGCTCCTCAGCAAGATTATTGGTCCTTTACTGGCCAAAACTACCAGGAAGGGCAGCTCAGTTCTAAGTTAAATATTTGCTGGGATATCAAATCCCATGCGGTTGTTGACAGTGACCAAATATCTATTACGTACTGGCAGGGAGAGAAAGAAGGTAGTTTACCACTTGAAGCTGGAAGAGTGATTTCCAGGGACAACTGAGGTTATTTGTTATTTTATATATAACTGAGCTATGGCTGTTACTATGGCATCGCACACATTTAAAGCACACCCCCAATCCTCCCAAGAAACAATCCTAGAAACAACCGGCAACAGGCTAAGGCTGCTGGGAATTGTAGCGCTGTGAACTACAGTTCCCAGGCTTCTTGGGGAAGGGAATGTGCTTTAAATGTATGGTGTGCAGCCACCACTGCCCCTTTTTAACAAAATTCATTTTCTTGTATTTGTCCTGCATTTAAGATTTCATTGGTTTATTTGTAGTCTTATTTTTGGCCCAACAGCCAAAATAAACGGATGGTGATGGTGACCATAAGGGGGGACGGGAATATAATGATATTGAGCAGCATAAAACCAGGCATGAAATGGCATTCGTCAGGATTGTGTTATCCAAAGTGGAGTTTGATTTTAGGTGCACAAGGAAGAATAAAGAAGAGATAATAAATAAATAAACTGGATAGATAGATAGATAGATAGGTAGATGCTTGCATCAGCCACTGGCATTTTCCAATTTGAGCTTAAAATACTAATATGTAAAGCCTATTGAGCAGGTAAAATTACCAAACTAAATCAAAACATGAAATGTTAAAAATTTGTATACAAAATAGGGGCGTAGCAACATTGCTAAGCAGATAAAATTGCCAAACTCGATTATGATGTTAAAATTATACAACCCAAAGAAGCCACTGGTGCAGCCATGATCACCCATTGCCCATTATAGCTCTGCATCGCAGGCATGGTGGCCTCTGTGGCTGGCTGCCTTGGGTTTATCCAACAGGGGATGTTCCGGGAACAAACACTGCACACCCCAGAGATGGGGGAGGAGGGTGTTGAGAGCCCGCCTTAGATCTCTTGGCAAAACCATGAGTCCCCCACAAAAGGCACCAGGCTGCAGACCTTGGCTCTTAGCTGAAGTAGGCCATCCAGCCCAACCCTTTGCAGGCAAGCAGGAGGGAAAAAACCAATACGCTGCTGCCATCCAATGGTGGCTTTGCAGAACGGCCCATCCCAAAGCTGCTGCCAAAATAAGAGTCTTTCCCGACTGCAAAATCCATTGGTAAGAGATATATGCCTCCACCAGGCTGCCCACCTCCCACCCACCAGTACGCTTGACTTAGGGTACAGTGGGCAATATACAAGGGTACCCTGGAATGACTGCATCATCTGGGGGGGGCTGCAGGATGGCCTGTTTATTGTATTCCTGATTTGTTTGCAGGGAGATAAGATGACACGGGCTGGTAGCTCTTGGTTGAGCCAATTGCTAGTCCTGCTCAGGGTAGACCCACTGAAAATAATGGATGCACCTAACTTAGATCCTTTAGCTTCATAGGGGCTACTCTGAGTATAACTTAGTAGGCTACAACCTTCTGAATTGTTTGCAGGGAGGTTAGAGGACCTTTGCATCATTTCCCCACCTGTTTCCTCATCAGAAAAAGTCTGATCTTCAGAGGAAGCAGGTGTGCTGTACAAGAGCTCCCAATTTAACTATAATTGCACAACCTGAATTTGCTGGTACATGACTGAGCCCAAAGATATTGACACGCTTGGTTTCCAGGTCACGGGAACTGATTTCCTAGATGAGAATGAAGATCCATTCCAGCTTAGTGTTCTGTTTCCAGCAGTGCATAGCCACACATGATCCTAGAACACTGGTCTTCAGCTGCTCAATTCTGTTTTAATAGATTCAAGGATATGGCCACAGTTCAGTGGTACTGTAGTACACTTGGTTTGCATGCAGAAGGTGTGGGGTTTGCAGCCCAAATCACAAGTGCATGTTTTGCTAGACAAGCACAGGACACAGACAAGCACAGAGTTCTTCAACTTCCTAAAGACTTGGTGTGGTCACTTTCTTTGCCTCCTCTAGGTGGGAGTCCTGTACCAAAGGAGGCAATCTTTTATATTTTCTTCTGCACCTGATGGGTCTCTCTGCCATGCCTCCAAGCTCCTGCTTTCAGCCACATTAGCTAAAACTACCAACTTAGTTTTTTTGTACTTTTAAATATGTTAATTTAACTTAAAGGAGATACATGATGTGGAGTTTTACACATGTTGTGGAGAGATAGGGTGATGGTGTTTTCTTTCTGTAAGAACTCAAGAACCCAAGGCCATCTGATGAAGCTGAATGATGGGTGATTCAGGACAGACAGAAGGAATTTGTCACACTGTTCATTTAAAGTATGGAAGTCCCAGGATGTGGGAACCACCAGCTTAAGTGGCTTAGGCACTGGTGTCCAAACTTTTTTGAAAGAGGGCCAGATTTGATGAAGTAAAGCAACAAAGTTGTTGACCTTTTTTTAGGATTAAAGTTTTTTTTTAAAGGATTTTATCCCAAAGTTGCTGAGCTTTTTTTTAGGGATTAGGCCCCCGTTTGGACTTTGGACATGCCTGGCTTATAGAGAGGATAAGGCTATCAACTGCTACTAGTCATAATGATCAGTTGCTGAGGAACAGGAAGGAACCATTGTCCTGGCCATGGGCTTTCCAGGGGCATCTGGTGGAAAGAGGATGCTCTCTTAGATTAGTCTTTGGTGTGATCCAGGAGGGCTCTCTTGGTGCTATGCTAATTGATCTTATCCAATTGTGAACTCCCCCCCCCCACCCCACCCCCAAAGACACTAAGGAGGGCTTTCCTCTTTAATCATTGTGGATAAAATCATTGCACATATACTAGGGTCAGGATGAATCTGCCACCTTCAAGGGCTGAGGTTAGGCTTGGAGATGGGTAGAACCTAGCTGGGGGATTGCTGCGAGTAGCACCACAGCTGACAAAATGTTTTAAAAGGCATTCATAAAAGGCACACATGGAGGCACACACAGTAGTGATTTAGCACTGAGAGATATCAGAAAACACAGTGCATTGACAAGGGGAAGACTTAGAAGGTGCATTAAAAAACACACACACTACCTGGGCATCATTAGGAGCCTAGATAATAGAGTGCACATAGGAATGAATGTGCACAGGTAGAAGCCAGCGGTGCGGCAGTTTCCAGAAGCAGGGGCGATACAATATGCTTTTGTGCAGGGTTTGTATCTAAGTCTGAGGAGGGCAAAGTGAGCTTTGAGTGGACCCCCTCCAGGGCTTGCCTGAATACTAAACAGCACTGCATGGCCAAGCTACATGGCCATTTAAATTTCCCAGAACGCTCCAGGTAAAGGTAAAGGGACTCAGACCGTTTGGTCCAGTCACGGACGACTGTTGTTGCAGTGCTCACCTTGCTTTACTGGCTGAGGGAGCCGGCGTACAGCTTCCAGGTCATGTGGCCAGCATGACTAAGCCACTTCTGGGGAACCAGAGCAGCACACGGAAACGCTGTTTACCTTCCTGCCAGAATGGTACCTATTTATCTACTTGCACTTTGACATGTTCGACCTGCTAGGTTGGCAGGAGCAGGGACTGAGCAATGGGAGCTCACCCTGTCGCGGGGATTCGAACCGCCGACCTTCTGATCGGCAAGCCCTAGGCTCTTTGGTTTAGACAACAGCGCCAATCGTGTCCAGAGCAGAGGCCAAATGTGGCATCCCAGCCATGCCTTCACCACCATCGCTTCACACCCTCCTAGAGCAGTGTTTCCCAACCTTGTGCCTCCAGCTGTTTTTGAACTACAACTCCCATCATCCCTGACTAGCAAGACCAGTGGCAAGGGATGATGGGAATTGTAGTCCAAAAACAGCTGGAGGCACAAGGTTGGGAAACACTGTCCTAGAGGGTATTTACCTGGCTGGAATGTACCCTTAAACTCTGAGAACACCTCTTGGTTGCCCGTTTGGGGTACAGAGAGGGCTGTGTCTCTCTGTGTATGTAGAAATTAGCCTATGGTTTACAAAGGTAATGTACACCCATTGTTCTGGCCCTGCCCAAGAATGGCATGTGGCCCCCATTGTGATAAAGTTCTCCTCACCCTCCTTCAGATCAGGGGCGTTGTGAAATATATGACCACTACACCCAGCTACCCAACACTGCTCAAATCACCAAGCTGGACTATTCGTATTTATTAATGGGAATGCCAGGGAAAGTGTTAGCAGCGACCCCAGCTCAGTGATGCCAGGTATGTGCTTAATATGGCCTCGCTTTTACAGAATCCACTTGATTAAAACCAGGAGAGGAAATGGCTGACACAAGACTTTGCGGCGCTTCCCACTACAGGAAGCAGAAGCCAAGACCATCCAGCCATCCAGCCGCTGCCTGGTTCTCTCTCAACATCAGCCAGCCCTGCCTCCTGTATGGTACTTCCTATGAATATTTGAAGGATGCCCTCCATGCCCCTTCAGGGCAAGACAGACAGACAGCTGTGACTGGTAGGCATCTAGTTTGGAGACGAAGAACTGGCTTTTGGAAATGTCACAACACTGGCAGAGGAGACGATGGCAGGGAAGAGATACCAGAAGATGCCTCACAAGCAAATCAAGTCCTCCGGCACGAGCTTTATATCTGACGTGGATCAGACATGCACATCTTGGCTTTATGCCTCAGCTGAAATTGTAGAGTTTGTGAAACTGGGTGGTACAGGATTGCCATTCAGCACTATAGCAAATGAAGGCTGAGTTTGGTTTTATCTGTTGATTTTCAATCATCTTTTGTTTTTGTTTGTCTTAAAAACAATGCTCCTTTTCAAGCAATAATTTGAATGTTTTAAACTGTTTCAAGGTTTTCTTACATTCAAGGAGTGTATATGCCTTTTCATTAAATGAAATACATCAAATGAATTACTTCATTGCAAATTAAAGACAGGTGAGGGCTTGCAATGAAACAACAGTATTTCAAGGGCTCCCTCTCCATAATTCCAGATGCTCCATTCCATTATCTATCCTGAATCATTTCCCATCATATCCCCATTACAGACACTCAACTGTCCATTGAACATACCCAGATCTCACCATGGGCACCTAGATTCTCTGTCTCTCTCTCCTCTCCACCCTACACTGGCTGCCAACTTTTGGTACTTTCTCATACCTCCTGTTGATACACCCCCTCTTGGGGGGGTGTTGCTGATTTGACTACATTAGCACCAGCATTCTTCTGTTTCAGAAACAGTAAAAGGTAAAGGTAAAGGGACCCCTGACCATTGGGTCCAGTTGCGGACTACTCTGGGGTTGCGGCGCTCATCTCGCTTTATTGGCCGAGGGAGCCGGCGTACAGCCTCCGGGTCATGTGGCCAGCATGACTAAGCTGTTTCTGATGAACCAGAGCAGTGCACGGAAACGCCGTTTACCTTCCTGCCGGAGTGGTACCTATTTATTTACTTGCATTTTGATGTGCTTTTGAACTGCTAGGTTGGCAGGAGCAGGGACTGAGCAACGGGAGCTCACCCCGTCACGGGGATTTGAACCGCCGACCTTCTGATCGGCAAGTCCTAGGGTCTGTGGTTTAACCCACAGTGCCACCCGCGTCCCTTCAGAAACAGAGGGATTTGCAAAATACGCCAGGACAGGCAGAATGACTCCTGCTTCACATTTATAGTTAAATCCAGAGATGGGGAACCTGTGGCCCTCCATTGCTGGAAAACTCTTGTCACACACAGGCAGGATGAGGCCGGCAGTTGTTCGGAACAGCACTTAGAGGGCCAACTCCTGATTCAATCAGAGATGCTGAGAGGGATAAAGTGGGGGGGGGCGTGCGAGCGAAGCAAAGAAGACATTTTTACATTCAAGGTCTCAGAATAATTTATTAAATACATTTAAAATCTGTGTTTTCAAAGTTTCACCATTTAAACAAAGCTGATTGGAAAAAGACACAAATAAAAAGGGTCGTGGAAGAGGATCAATTGTCCTATAAAAACCACGTGGTGCTGGGAATGTGAACGTTTGCATGTCCATGTTGCTGGATCAGCCACCCAGCAAACTTGAAGGAGCTCATGAAGAGAGACTGGCCGAGAGAAAGGGAAAAGGCTTCACTACTCCAGAGGTGGTGCTTAGAAGATCAGACTTGCACACACAGAAAAACGTAACATCCAACGTGGTAAATAGGCATGGAAAAAACAAACCCCCACAAACCCACACACACACTCAGTGTGTCAGGAGCCCTGCTTTAAAAGGAGTTTGACATTGGCTGTTCTGTAACATTGAGATTGCAGAGGCCAGGAGCCTCTCTGGGCAACACAGCTAGTCCACTTTTAAAACTGCTATGTTAGTAAGCAGGCAGAACTCTCTATTTGAAGGAGGAGGCAAGAAACTCCAGAAGGAATATAGCCAACCAGCCTCACACCTCCACTGGCCATGAGCTGCAAAGCTGCAGAGGCACTCATTGTGGACAGCAGCACGAGACCTGTTCCCACCCACTGTTATCCAATGGATCAAGGGCATCGCTACCCAAAGCTCCTAACTATTTGGAATTCTGCTTAACAAACTGTATGTTTTTCTTCTCTTTCCCAAAAAGCTCTCCTCCTTCCCCTCCTCCATCTGGACTCACTTCCTGGGAGAAGCAAAGTCAAGAGGTAGAGTTAGGATAGAATTATGATTGTCAGTTGTCTCCAGTCTGTGGATTACAGGGGTGGCAGAGAGAGGGAAAATGGTAGCTACTACAAGCACTCAAGAGCCAAAAAAGGAACTACTACAAGCACCCAGGGTAAAAATCAGTTGTGCTATGCCACATTTTTTTAAAAAAAATGGCAGGAAAATGCCAGATGCCCTACATCAGAAGGAATGTTGATAGCAGCTCTTCCTGCACTGCCTGTACTGTTCTCTAGAGGGCAAGCTAGTGCAAAAGGGCACACTGGGCTTAAATCACGGGATGCCCAGCAGAGAAGCAATTTGTCTACACCCACACACCTTTTCTGGTTAGCACACAACAGATATGGGGTGGCACTCAAAATATATACATATGTACATTCATTCATTCATTTGTTCATTCTCTCTCTCTCTCTCTCTCTCTCTCTCACACACACACACACACACTGATCTGCACACACCTCTATCTTTCCATACACGATGACTCCCACATTTCAGATAAGGCATCACGGGTGTTCGGATTATAAAGCAGCAAGTAAGATGATGAACTGTACAGCACAAGGAAAGAGATTGTTGTGCAAGGCAGCCATGGCCCAGGGAACTATTGCTGGGGGAGAGAGCGCCCCCTCCAGGCAATGTTTTGTACTGTCCTTTCTCCCAGCTTGGCATGCCAGACATCAAGTTGTGAGCTCGTGGCTAGTTGCCATTGCTCAGGCTGGAGGTTGCGCTGCTGCAACTTTGTTCATATGAAGGGGGTGCCTCTGGAAGGAAGCAAAAGAGAGAGAGAAGTTGAAAGCCATCTAGTTCAGAGGTTTTCAAACTGTGGTCACACAGTCAGTCCCTAGTCATTCTTCGGAACTTAACTTCACAGGAGGCAGTGATGGCCACCAACTTGCAAGGCTTCAAAAGAGGATTAGACCAATTAACAGAGGAGTAAATTTAATGGTGTCTACTAGCCATGATGGCTTTGCTCTTCCTCCATGGCAGCAATGATTCTGAGTACCAGTTGCTGCAACCTGCACAAGGGAGAAGGCTCTGGAGCTCAGGTCCTGCAGGCATCTGGTTGGCCACTGCGAGAATGGGATGCTGGACTAGATGGGTCACTGGCCTTCTGATGTTCTTATGGTCCACAGGTCAGTGGTCCATGAGCTCTAACCGTTTGCAGCCAGAGTAACATAAGAAGCTGCCAGTGGTCCATTCAGTTCAGTACTGTTGAGGTTGCCTAGTAGCAAATTCCCCAGGAAAGAGACTCTCCCGGTCTTTCTGGGAGATGCTGGGAACTGAACATGGGATCTTCTGCATGCAAAGCAGGTACTCAGCCACAGTGCTGTGGGCCTTCTTTTTTAGTCTTGGTGTTGCCTTCAGAACTCAGGAGGGAGGAGGAGACAAAGATAGAATATACTGGCTTTCTCTGTCATCTGCTCTGGTGCCACTGGCTGCTGGCCTCCCTGCCCTTCTACCCCACCAGTCCCCATAGGCATCACACACTGCTGCCCATATGGGCAACAGCACAACCCCTGGGGTCTCTGCCCCAGCCAGGGAATCCTATCTGAGGCTAGGCAGGCGCTTACCGTAGGGGTAACCCCAGGTGCTATACTCCGGAGGCAGGATGAGGGAGCTGGCTGTGGGAACCGGAACCACCGTCCCCTCGGCATAGTAAGGGACCGTTGCTCCTGTCGAGAGGCAGAGTGTGGGGTGGTTGGGTGAGCTGCCCTGCTCAGAGTCCAGCCTTGCTTCCGGGAAGCTCAAGCCTGGTGCATAGCTGAAAGGCTGCTGCTGGGAGTGGCTCTTGGTGGGGATGGAAATGTTGTCCATGGGGTGGTAGCCACCGGCAGCCTCCTCGTCCACCGGAGGTGCACTTGGGATCACGGGCGACGGGACGTGAGGGACCGAGCAGGTCAGGTTGAGGGGGATCCTGTTCACAGCGATGTTGCCAATGTAGATCGGGAGAGCAACAGAAACCTCAGGAGATTTCAGGGAAACCTAGGGGCAGGGAGACAACAATATGACAGCAAGCATGAGGACATTGCAGGGGTTTGGACTGGATGGTCCTTAGAGCCCTTCCAATGCTATGACTCTATAAGGAGCAGTCCTGTGGGGTCAGACCAAGGACCCATACATCAGGGGTGTGGACGTGTCAGTCCCAGTGGCTGAATATGGCTCTCCAGACCTCTCTGTCTAGCCCTCAGGACTCTGCTCAGGTCTACATTTCATCCCTCCCTAGGGATGTTGGTGCCTGGAAGGTGTTTTTTTATTATTTACAAAATATATGTGCTGCTTGATATACCTGTTTCCCGGTTACCTCATTCACTGTTGTTTCTGGCCCTCAAGAGGCTGCCCAGGAGGAAATGTGGCCCTCAGGCTGAAAAAGGCCCCCTGCTGCCTCTGCTATTGGTAGCCCACAACCTGTGCTCCTAATCCTCAGCAGAACTTGGACCTTACCTGGATGTAGTAGTCAATATGGATGAGGCTGCAGCCTTGCAGGATGGACTGAGGCAGTGCCGGGACGAGAATCTGCTCTCTCCATTCTGCATGCTTCCAGGCCTTCACGGGCGAACCCTCCACTTCCGCTATGGTCCTCAGGTCATAGATCCACCGCTTGGATTTGTAGGCAACTTTCTGGGTTGGGCATAAGAGAAGGGGAAGTTAAAGTTAAAGCCATGGTTTTCCCAGTAGTGATGTATGGAAGTGAGAGCTGGACCATAAAGAAGGCTGATCGCCGGAGAATGGATTCTTTTGAATTATGGTGCTGGAGGAGACTCTTGAGAGTCCCATGGACTGCAAGAAGATCAAACCTATCCATTCTGAAGGAAATCAGCCCTGAGTGCTCACTGGAAGGACAGATCCTGAAGCTGAGGCTCCAAGACTTGGGCCACCTCATGAGAAGAGAAGACTCCCTGGAAAAGACCCTGATGTTGGGAAAGATGGAGGGCACAAGGAGAAGGGGGCGACAGAGGACGAGATGGTTGGACAGTGTTCTCGAAGCTACCAGCATGAGTTTGACTAAACTGTGGGAGGCAGTGGAAGACCGAAGTGCCTGGCGTGCTCTGGTCCAGGGGGTCACGAAGAGTCGGACACGACTAAACGTCTAAACAACAACATCCAGACCTACTCCAAGTACTCCAAAATGGGCCTATTATTCTGAGAAGAACTGAGTTGAATACAACCCATTTGCAGCAAGGGAACGAAAAAGGAACAAGTGCCCCTCAAGAAAAGCTGAGCACCTACAATACACTATCAAAAGCCTAGCCCGGTTACCTGGATGAGGCTGGCTACAATGGTGCTGGTGTCCCGGCCTGATTTGTTCTCAATGTCTGTCCGCAACTGGATGACCTGCCCTACAACGTAGCCCTTGAGGTCTGTGGTGGCTGTCAGGACCACGTTGCCAGTTTTCACGAGCTTGTAGCTGAACTTCTTTGTGATCGACGTTGTGTTTGGCTGCTGCAGAAAAGGAACACTAGGATGAGAAGGGAAAACACACCCTGCCTGCTACTGAGTTAGGCCCCACCTGCACTATTCATTTAAAGAACTATGAGGCCACTTTGAGCCGCCATTGGCTCCTCCTCTAAGAATCCTGTGAACTATAGTTTAAGATTGCTGAAGGTGGCGAGGAGATTCCTTTTCCCCTCACGGAATTCCCAAAGTGGTTTAATGATCTATCCCTTGGGATTGAAAAGCAAGGTGTGGGGGTGCCTACCATCCTCCTTCCTTCCCACCAACCCTTACCTCAATCTCAGGAATGTCATTCAGGTTCAGCGGGCAGAGGACATAGAATATCTTGCTGCATTTGTGATCCTTGGAAAACCGTGGTGTCTCTATCACAGCTTTGACCTGGTGCAAGACCTTCCCAAAGGGACCCTCAAAGGATGTAGGAGCTGAAGCTGTTTTCCAAAGAGAAAAGAGACAAGACATGGCATATAATGTATTTCCCCCCACCTTTTAAACACCCACGCAAACACACTTTCTTATGACTTGCACTAGAAAATATTTTGCCAAAATCTCATTCTACTCTAGGAAAAGGTTTTGACATGCATATGTTTTGCAAACATTAGAAGTAAAACCAAAACCGTACATCTTCTTGATTTCTGATGGCTTTGGGGAGGAGGGTGATGGGGGCATTTTACAACCATAAGCATGGCTAAACCAAGACATTTTGGCACCTGAGGCAGACCCCAAAATGGCACCTCCCTCCCCACCAGGGAAGAAATGGTGAGGGAAGATCTACATCAGGAATAAGGTGGGGGTGGGGGGAAAGGTTGACATCAGGATCTGCTGCCCTGGTGGATCTTGCCACCTGAGGCAGTCACCTCACTTCGCCTCACGGCTGAGCCGGCCCTTTCCATAAGGCAGACCTGCACAACTTGGCAGTAGGTAGGGGCCAAAATTAAAATAGGCTAAACTTCTTCGGACCAATTTCCAAGTAATGTTATAATTAATGATTAAACTATTTTGCAAATAAACCGTATTATTAAAAAGGGAAATTTCAATTAATATAAATTAAGTTGGTGGGCAGCAAGGGTGGGGTAAGAAGCCCTCATGTTGCTGCCGCTCACCGCATAGCGGGTGTCAGCTGCATTGGTCCCTGTCTAATACCAGTAACGACCAAAAACACAGCTGAAAGATATGATTCTCACTCCTCTCGGACTAGAGATAGATTCGCAATGGTTGGTTGCCATGGGTTACGTGACAAACAGGAGAGAATGCTCAGTGGCAACCCATCCACCAAATTACATGATGGGCACAATCAGCACTTTTATTCTGGGGGTACTCAGGGGTATGCAGTACCAACACCTTTTTCCCCTAGAAGAAAAACATTGGGCACAATAGCAGAAGGCAGTTCAAGTGGCACATGGAAAAGCACTCATTATATCTTTACTTTCTTTTACATTTTTTTCAGGCCACCCAAAATCCTTGAGGGAGCTGCAAGTAGGCCTTATGTTGTGTAGGTCATAAGGACTAGAAAATTGTTGCTTTCTTTTTTTAAAAAAAGAAAAAGCAGGCGGATATTGTAAGCTGCCTTACGAATGCCAGTTGTTTTTATTTGTTTAAAATATTCATGAATCACCTGCAATCATGGCTCTCTAAGCAATGTACATTACAGAATAAAATATGGAGCATACATAGTAGAAAAATGGTACAGTATTTTTTTTAAAAAAGGGACAAGATAAAATCGATGTTCCAGAAATGGCATGATGAAATCCATACAATCCTTAATTAGTATAGATATCAAATTTCAGAATGTAAATATTCTTAGGAATGTTCAGTTCTGTGCTTTGCGTCAAAGTCTGTTTTTAATTTGGTGTTTGCATGGACTATGAACAGCCCCAGATAGACACGTTCTTCAACAGCCCCTCTTTCTAAGCATTTTTAAACTCTCTTTTTCAAACCTGATTTAGAAGTTCCTAGTTATTTTAGTTAACTGTTTATTCTTTATATCCCAAGCTTCCTTTAAACAAACAAACCCTCAAGACAAACTGGAAACACCCCCATGGACACCAGCTTAACAACTCTGCAAGTAGGCTAGGCAGGAAAGGTGTGACCAGCCCAAAATCCAGCCTGTTAAGTTGTGGGTTGACATAGCAGCCGGCACAGCGATTTCTTCAAGTAGCTCTTTATTTTGTAAGCTGGAATAGAACTGACTGTGAACAGCTCAGCCGGCCTGCTTTTATAGGCAGCCGGCTGTCACATTGTAACCACAACAGCCCAGAGTTCCCGCCTAAAATAACTGACGCGGACCTGAGTGAAAACTATCTACAGACCTGAGTGAAAACTATATACAGTATCCCCCTGTTGGCCCAGGGTGAAACTACACTACATAACACCCCTCCCCACCGAGATAAGGCGTTAGTTACAATCGTAATGGTTTCCTTATATACAGCACTACGCGTAATGGTTCAATTAGGCACAAAAGCATATCGGTTACATTTCCCATACTTAGACCAACAGTGATACCTGTCCAACAACATAGTCCTTTAAATAAGTTGGGCGCTTGGAAACTCTGCCAGACCGCCGGGGATTGGTAGCCAAGTCCGGAGGGCCACACAGTTCTCGCTGAGGCTGTGGTGCGACCCTAGGTGGCGTTGGAACCAACTCCCCTGGATCCGCTGCTGTGGGTGGAGCCTCCGCAAGTGGAGTGGTCTGAGTCTGTTCTGAAACGGCTTGGTTCGGCTCCACGCTGGCAGTTTGCGAGGGAGGTGTAGGTGGGGCCTCGCCATCTGTACGTGTCTCTTCTGGAGCCGCAAGCGCAGTTGGGGACACCTCGGTAGTGTCCAAGTCCCCAACCCTGCGCCTAAGCTGGTCTATGTGCCGTCGCCACAAGCGTCCGTCTTCGAGTGCCACCTGGTACGAGCGAGGTCCAGTGACTCCCACTACTGTGGCTGGCACCCAAGGGATGTCCCCCACATAGTTCCGGGCAAAGACCTGGTTTCCTGGGACAAATGACCGTGGTGCGTTGGCACAGCCTGGGGGTTCAGCCACGGCAAAGTCCGGGTGTAGCCGGTCGAGCGGTGACCTGAGGCGGCGGCCCATAAGCAGTTCAGCAGGACTCCTCCCTGTGGCCGCATGAGGGGTGATGTGTTGCACGAACAAGTATTCGGCGACCCGCTCATGCCAGTCTCCCCGGTCCAGGCGCGCCAGTGCCTCTTTTGCCGAGCGCACCATTCTTTCCGCTTGCCCGTTGCTGGATGGATGAAAGGGTGCCGTTAGGGCATGGCGGATGCCCAGTCCCAAAAGATACCGCTCAAACGTGCCTGACGTGAACTGCGGTCCATTGTCAGAGACAAGGACATCAGGACACCCATGCGTTGCAAACAGGCCTCGCAGCACCCGGATGACAGCTTCGGTAGTGGTGGAGGGCATCAGGGCGACCTCCAGCCATTTGGAATAGGCGTCCACCACTACCATAAAGGTCCGGCCGTGAAAGGGGCCAGCCAGATCGATGTGCACCCTCGACCAGGGTGTCTTTGGCGTCTCCCAGGTGTGTCCCTTAGCTGCCGGTGGTGCAGGCCTCGACTCTTGGCACGCTTGACAGGCGGACACCCAGGCAGTGATGGCATCGTCCATATTAGGCCACCAGACGTAACACCGAGCCAACGCCTTCATTTTGACAATTCCCGGGTGGCCAACGTGCAGAGCCTCCAGGACGCGCTGACGGAGTCCCTGGGGAATCACGACGCGGTCTCCCCACAGCAGACAGCCGCGATGAGCTGAGAGTTCATGTTGTCTGGTTGCGAAGGGCTGGAACTCCGATGCAAAAGGCCCTTGTGGCCACCCCCTCCACACCCAGTTGAGCACCCGGCTGATGGTGCGATCCTGGGCAGACGCGGAGGCCACAGTGGCAGCCGATACAGGCGCTGCCGGAAGATCCTCAATCAGAAGGAGTGATGAAGCTGGAGCCGGGTCTTCCACAAATGCTGGAAGAGGGCAACGGCTGAGGGCGTCGGCATGGCCCATCGATTTCCCCGGGCGATGGATGAGCCGGTAGTGGTAGGCAGCCAGGAAAACAGTCCATCGCAGCATGCGTGGTGAGAGGACCGGTGGAGTTGGACGATCACCAGCGAGGAGGCCCAGGAGTGGCTTGTGGTCAGTGATGAGGTCAAAAGTCCTGCCATAGAGGTATTCATGGAACCTCTTCACTCCAGCCACAAGTGCCAATGCCTCCTTGTCGAGCTGGCTGTAATTCCGTTCCGTCGGAGATAGTGTCCTGGAAAAGTAGGCGAGCGGTGCTTCTCTTCCATCTGGAAAACGGTGACTAAGGACAGCACCGATGCCAAAAGGTGAGGCGTCGCAGGCAAGGACCAGCGGCCTGGATTCACTGTACTGTACCAGCACACTGTCTGAAGAAAGGAGAGCCTTGAC
>JAXCMG010000252.1:8490249-8508473 GCA_034642415.1 Podarcis siculus
TACAGTATCCCCCTGTTGGCCCAGGGTGAAACTACACTACATAACACAGCCAGTGAGCTTCATGACAGAGAAGATGCACTTATGCACATCCACAAAGTCAAAGTTCAGCCATTCAATTAAAACAAACAAACAAAAAAATATGATGAATAAATAGGGTTTTTTTGGGGAGGGGAATAACATTCTTGTTTCACGGTTTTATATAGAAACAACCAATTTTAAAAATTAAGAGAGGGAATGGAGGGCATGATTTGAACCTGAAGACCCCGATGGGTGCAAATTGAGAGGGGGGAGCACAGCAGATCAGCTTCTGTTTCACATATTCAACTGTAGGGCTCATTCACACTTACCTTTTGCCCCGTGCTTTCTAGGCAACAGACCCGCACTTTCCTGGTCTGTGCTAGAGTACTTTCCCCCAACCCCACCACTTTCCCCAAGAAAACCTGATCTTTAACTCCAAATTGGAACAAACAACAATTTGGGCTTTTCTGCAAGTTGCCAAGTGCCTCAAAGAGTGGGTTTCCATGAGGAAAGCGGCCGAGGAGGAAAAAATTAAAATAGAAATGCCACGACACAGACTGGAAAAGCACAGACCTGTGCCTAAAAAGCACAGTGAACCATTAGTGTGTATGAGCCCATAGTGACTTGTGACCATGTGAACTCAGATGAAGGGTCGTATATATATATATATATTTAATAAATAAACCAATAAATAAGACAGGGAGCCCAAGAGAAGGTGCTGCCAAAGGGGAGGAAGAGCCAACCCATTCTAGTTTTGTCCCCATCCTCCTCCTCCTCCTCCTCCCTCTACAAAGGCAACATTGAGATGGAGGAGGCAGCGGCGCAATCTGACAGCTACTGGACTGGGCAGTAAGCAGCAAGGTAGACAGGTGGGGGCTTGCTGAAAGCAGACTGGGGTTGTTAGAACAACACCTCATTCACATTCATTCACTTCACACAAAACCATGGCTAGCTCTTGCACAGGTTTTGGAATTCCCACCCCACAGAGGTGCATCTGACACCTTTGTTGCATAGTTTTTGTCGTATGCTGAAAATAAACCTTCCTTTTCTGTCCGCTGATGCAACTGAGACCCACCACACTCCTATGATTTTAACTTAGTTGTAAGCTGTGTTAACAGTGTATTTTAAATCATTGCAGCCTGCCATGGTAAGTTAGGGTGAAAGGCAGGTAAGCACTTGCATGACACCCCAGGCAACCCTGTGATTGTGCTCACAGGACGTTAAAATCAAGGTTATAGGAAGTCTGAAGTCACTGTTCAGTCGCAGCCCTGGAAATCAATGGGAACAAGAGAGCAAAAGAATAAATTCACTGTACCTGGAAGCAGGAACTGGAAAGGGAATGTGTGCTCCCCAGCTGCCAGGACCCCTGCAAAATATAAACGCAGAATAAGTGTAGGTAAAAGAAGAGGCCAGCAGGGAACTGTAAAACAAGACTTAAGAACAGGCCACATGCCCATCTAGACCCACATCCTGGTCTCACAGCGCCCAGCCAGGTGGCCTCAGTGAGAACCTCAAAAGGAGGGCCTGAATGCAAACACCCTTTCTCCACTAGTAATTCCCAGCAGCTTCTATCCAGAGGCATATACTGCCTCCAACAGCGGAGACAGAACGAAATAAGAGCATGGGTCAGGCTAGTGGCCCATCTAGTACAGCATTCTGTTCTCACCTTGACAAACCAGATGCCTGTGGGAAGCCCAGAGGCAGGACCTGAGCACCCTCTGCACTTGCAATCTGAGGAAGTGTTATTCAGAGGGTGGGGGGTAGAATGTAAAAAGAACCCTGCGGCTGGATCAGGCCAAAGGCCCATCTAGTCCAGCATCCTGATCTCACAGCGGCCAACCAGATGCCCCATCTTACTGGAGACCTATATATATATATATATGTTGCAATACATATATGAGATGGGACGCAGGTGGCGCTGTGGGTTAAACCACAGAGCCTAGGACTTGCCGATCAGAAGGTCAGCGGTTCGAATCCCCGCGATGGGGTGAGCTCCCATTGGTTGGTCCCTGCTCCTGCCAACCTAGCAGTTCAAAAGCACATCAAAGTGCAAGTAGATAAATAGATACCACTCCAGCGGGAAGGTAAACAGCGTTTCCGTGCGCTGGTCTGGTTTGCCAGAAGTGGCTTAGTCATGCTGGCCACATGACCTGGAAGCTCTATGCCGGTTCCCTTGGTCAATAAAGCAAGATGAGTGCCGCAACCCCAGACTCGTCTATGACTGGACCTAATGGTCAGGGGTCCCTTTACCTTTACCTTTCAAGACATTAGCTGTAACAGCACGTGTATGACAGAATCTGTCCCATTTCTTCATTTTCTGAATAGTCAGGTGGCACTTGGGTCCTGCTTACAAGTCTCCCGTAAGATGGATTTTGATTAGATTATCAACCCTAATCAAATTTGGGCCACCAACCTGGATGGCTTCAAAAGAGGATTAGATATATTCATGGAGGAACAGGCTGCTGGCCTTGATGCCTCTGTTTCACCTCCGCTGTTGGAGATAGTCCGCCTCCGAGTGGCAGATGCTGGGAATCACAAGGGGGTGGGGGGAGGGGCTGTTGGGCTCAGGTCCTGCCTGTGGGCTCCCCATTGAGGTTTCTAGTTGGCCACTGTAGGAATAGAATGTTGGACCAGATGGGCCCCTGGCCTCATCCAGCTGCAGGTCTCCTTTTACGTTCTGCCTCTTACATAGAGTATAGTGGTACTTCTGGTTGCGAACGGGATCTGTTCTGGAGGCCCGTTCACAACAGGAAAAGAGCGCAACCTGAAGCGCCATATCTGCGCAGGTGCACGATGCGATCTGGTGCTTGTGTGCATGCGCGAAGTGCAATTTAGCGCTTCTGCGCATGTGTGAGCGGCGAAACCCGGAAGTAACCCTTTCCGGTACTTCCGGGTCGCTGCGGGACGTAACCTGAAAGAACGTAACATGAAGCGGACGTAACATGAGGTATGACTGTATGAAATTTACTAGTTGCTACTTCAAGTTAATTAATAATCCACAGGCCTTCAACATCTCACATGAAAATGTTTGACTTCGTACGACGAGGGTGAAAGAAGCTCAGTTTTAAAAAAATTAAAAGAACACCAACTAAAAATGTATTTTTCACTTTTTAATTATTATTATTTTTTTAAAAAAGATTAGGATAAATGCTGTCACCAGCATACCCTTTAGTAATACAAGTACACTCTAAATGTTGCTTGTTGATCTTCATAGCTTGGGATGCAAATGAAGACATGTGAGAAACTGAATCAGTTCCCATTTCATTGTGACTCTACCCAATTAACACTTCCCAAAGGCAGCAGATGAACCCAATGCATCTATCATTTGAAATTCACACCCCTCCAAATTTTGCAGGGCGGATCTCCATTTTTTAAAAGTATGTAAAAAAAAAGAGAGTATATACTTGGGGAAAGTGTACATAAAAATACATTCTATACTGATGAAAGCAATATAAAAACCTATACTATATTAGGGGAAACTGGCTGCAAAAGTGCAAATTTTAGACAAAATTACACACAATTTGCATACATCAGAAGAAATGCAAACTAAGTCCTAATAAGTTTAATGGAGTTTATTCCCATTTAAACTGAGAATGGCAACCAGACAGACTTTACAACTGACTCAGTCCCACAAGTCTGTATATTCGTGGTCAGGAAAAGTCACAAACCACTCCATGGTCCATCCTGGGAACACAATGGCCAAATGTGCAAAATGAATCTGGTTAGCTTGTCTCTATAAAAAAAAATCAACACACTACAAACATGATTATCACACAATCATCATATCATACAATCAATATCACAAAATCACAATATCATAAAATCATATCACACTGTCACACATTCATCCAATCATATGTGGGGGGTATCATTGAGGGCTATTATATCTGATGACGTTATGACGTGATTGTGTGATATGATATTATGATATAGTGATTTGTGATATTAAGATTGTATGACCTTGTGATATTGTGATTATGTATCTATATGGTGTTGTGTTTGTAGGATCGTATGATATTTTGATTGTAAGATATAGTGGTACCTTGGGTTACAGACACTTCAGGTTACAGACCCGATAACCCAGAAATAGTACCTCGGGCTAAGAACTTTGCTTCAGAATGAGAACAGAAATTGCACGGCAGCAGCAGGAGGCCCCATTAGCTAAAGTGATGCTTCAGGTTAAGAACAGTTTCAGCTTAAGAACGGACCTTCGGAATGAATTAAGTTCTTAACCCGAAGGACCACTGTATTGGGATCTTACGATTGTATGATAATGTGATCTTGTGGTTGCATGATTTAATGATATGGCTGCAAAATATGGTTGTATAATATCATTATTGTGTGATATTATGATATGAACTTGTAAACAGGGGCATTTGTGAGGGTGGTTTGAGGGGAAGGTCCCAAGTGCTGCCTCACGGGGTACCCAGGACCAAGAGACGTGGGTGGTGAGGGAGCTGCTGCAGTGACCAGCAACACCTGTGCCATGTTTGTCTTCTTGCCCAAGAAGGTCCAAAACTACACTCAGTTGCCTTGCTGAACGAGAAGGCACAACAACTTGAGCTCACTTAGCCACACTCTGAGCTACTGGCCAGGAGGAGGAATTCCTTGATAGAGCAGAGTGGACTGTCCTGGAGCAGTGATGCAGATGAGGTCTCCCTAGGGAGGTGGAAGATCTCCCCATGCAGGAGACGAACCCCTGGAGGAAAACGACACGCGGATGCGAGACTGCCAGGATCCATGTATTACTGAAGCTGCAAGGTTGATTCCATGCGCTCACCTTGGACACTGATTCTGGGCCAGAGGAGCAAGGACAGCAGTTGCACACCTCAGAATACACCAAAATGTCTGTGGAAGGCACAGTTACAGAACCATTTCTGCCACTCTTCAGAGGAGGAGGAGACGAGTGGTGGTGGTAGGTGACTCCCTGCTGAGGGGGGCAGAGGCAGCAGTGTGTGGAGGTAGCAGGATGTCCTGGGAGGTGTGCTGTCTTCCAGGTGCAAAGATTCATGATATGGCAGAGAAGCTGCCAAGTCTTATGAAGCCCACTGACCCCAACCCCTTCCTTCTGGTTCATGTGGGTACAAAGAGTACTCCACACACAGTCTTCGATGTATAGCAAGGGACTATGAGACTGGGCGGGACGCGGGTGGCGCTGTGGTCTAAACCACAGAGCCTTGGGCTTGCTAATCTGAAGGTCGGCGGTTCGAATCCCCACGACGGGGTGAGCTCCCGTTGCTCGGTCCCTGCTCCTGCCAACCTAGCAGTTCGAAAGCACGTCAAAGTGCAAGTAGATAAATAGGTACCGCTTGGGCGGGCAGGTAAACAGCGTTTCCATGCACTGCTCTGGTTCGCCAGAAGCGGCTTAGTCATGCTGGCCACATGACCTGGAAGCTGAATGCCGGCTCCCTCGGCCAGCAAAGCGAGATGAGCGCTGCAACCCCAGAATCGGTCACGACTGGACCTAATGGTCAGCGGTCCCTTTACCTTTACGAGACTGGGCAGGAAGCTGAAAGGCCTTCAGGCATAGGTGGATTTTTCATCCCTCCAACTCCCATCAGCCCCACACAGGATGCCCAATGGCCAAGGATCCCATGATGGGAGGATGGGAGCTGTTATCCAACAACGTTGGCTACCCCAGTGTGCTCAGCTTCAGGCTCTTCTGTCCTACAAACTAGGCTGAAATATTATACCCTGCCTGGCCACTAGGGGGATCAGCAGTAGCTTTTCAACTACAGATACAAATACAGGGCGAGTCCTTTAAAAGAGGTCCTGTGGATACATGTTCCACGGGGCCTCTTTTAAAAGACTCACCCTGTATAAATTAAGCGCGGTGCAGTCACCTATTGTCTAGTTCTGGCACCCTTGGAAAAATTAACTGTACCTGTACACCACACCATCCCCTCCTTAGACAATACAGTGGTACCTCGGGTTAAGTGCTTAATTCGTTCCAGAGGTGTGTTCTTAACCTGAAACTGTTCTTAACCTGAAGCACCACTTTAGCTAATGGGGCCTCCTGCTGCCGCCACGCCACTGGAGCCTGATTTCTGTTCTCATCCTGAAGCAAAGTTCTTAACCTGAGGTACTATTTCTGGGTTTAGTGGAGTCTGTAACCTGAAGCGTCTGTAACCTGAAGCGCATGTAACCCGAGGTACCACTGTAATGCGTATTGCTTCACAGCTGGAAGAGCCATAGTTCACAGGCAGAGCATCATGCTTTGCATGCAGAAGGTCTCAGGTTCAATCCCTGCATCTCCAAGTAGGATTGGGTGAGATCCCTGCCTGAAACCCCGGAGGAGCTGCTGCCAGCCAGTGTAGACAATAATGAGCTACATGTGCCAATAGCCTGGTACAGTATAAGGCAGTTTCCTGTGTTGCCGAAGCCTTGCTGTGTCTGGGGGCCCTCCTGCTCATTCTGCTTAGTGCAACTCTGTACATCCAGCCCAGAGGCCTTCCTTGATGGCACCAATGACTCCTCCTCCAAAAGGTGTACAGAGGAGCACAGCTTAAAGGGGAAGCCACCCCTTGACCTCTGTGCAACTTTTTGAGGAAACAGCTGCAGCACTGTGCTAAATGCATCCCAGCATGACTCCAAATTTGTAACCACTGGGGAATGCAAATCCCATACAACTGAAAAAGGAAAAATAAACTGCTAAGATTTTTTTTAAGCGTGTGAAGGCGGTCAGCTGAGCAAAGACTGCTAGAACAGGGTGGTCCCCAGGGCCGGATTTAGGTTCGATGAGGCCCTAAGCTACTGAAGGTAATGGGGCCCTTTATATGTGATATTTTAAGGAGAAGGCTAGCAGGGGCCCATTACTTACATCACAGGAGCCTACAGAACACAAAACACTGTTGCTATATGTAGGTTTTATTTTATTTGTTTTTCATCTTATATTTTGGAAATGTACATCCAGATTGTTTTTTCCTTTAAACCCAAGACAGTGAGGCCCTAAGCAATAGCTTATTTAGCTTATACGTAAATCTGGCACTGGTGGCCCCTATTAAACTGAAGAAGTACCTTTATGTGAAAGTAGAGTACATTGGTACCTCGGGTTACATACACTTCAGGTTGCAGACGCTTCAGGTTACAGACTCCGCTAATCCAGAAATAGTACCTTGGGTTAAGAACTTTGCTTCAGGATAAGAACAGAAATCGCACAGCGGCGGCGGGAGGCCCCATTAGCTAAAGTGGTGCTTCAGGTTAAGAACAGTTAAGAATGGACCTCCGGAACTAATTAAGTACTTAACCCAAGTTACACAACTTAAGAAGAACTGCTTGCTCCTATATAGGGCCCAGTATAAGGCTGGCTGTTGCTGAAGCAACATTAGAGCTCTGCTTCCCTTCCCTTCCCTTCCCTTCCCTTCCCTTCCCTTCCCTTCCCTCCCCAACACTGTATCTTTGTTCTCTTCTGGCATTTAGTGTGAGCCTTGCACAAGGAAGTTTAGCATCTCCTTGCTGTGGCAGAGGTCAGTGCTTGCAGAAGGACAACTACCTTCTCTCCACAACCCATTATTTGCATACTGAGCCCAGCAAAATCTCTCTCTCTCTCTCCCCTCCCCAACAAAATATTTCCCTTGATTGTTGAGAGAACAGAATAAAACTTGGTGTCTACAGTTTACTGTGTATTTCTGTTTACAGAGCAAACAAAAGCCTAATCCCCACCCCAGAGGGGGAAGAGGAAAAGATGCAACTGACAGCACTCACAATACTCGAAGCAGAAGCTCTTAAACACTGAGAGTTGTTAATAAAAAGAGACTTGCTGGTTAGTGACTTTAGGCAACTTCGCAGTCAAGGAGAGTTAAGCAGACAGAGGGCTCACCCACAATTCTGCCTGTCCCCAAACATCAGTGGGGTGCATTTATGGGATGCGGGTGGCGCTGTGGGTGAAACCACAGAGCCTAGGACTTGCTGATCAGAAGGTCGGCGGTTCGAATCCCCGCGACGGGGTGAGCTCCCGTTGCTCGGTCCCTGCTCCTGCCAACCTAGCAGTCCGAAACACGTCAAAGTGCAAGTAGATAGGTACCACTCCGGCGGGAAGGTAAACGGCGTTTCCGTGCGCTGCTCTGGTTCGCCAGAAGCGGCTTAGTCATGCTGGCCACATGACCTGGAACTGGACCTAATGGTCAGGGGTCCCTTTACCTTTTATGTTTGTTCTGATTCAGTGTTAATCAGCGGATTAAAAAGCAGCAGGGCAAATGAAAAACTACTCAGGCTCATGCCTGGAAAGCATAGGACATGTGGAAGTTTGGATGAGCCCAGGGAGTGATGCATTTGAGAAATGCCTTGGGGTGATGGGCCAAGGTTTGCACACAGTACAGGGGAAGGCAAGCCTGCCTTACAAGAGGGTTGTTGCAAAGATGAATGAATGTCTGCCAAGTTCTTCACACATTCTAAAGTGTGCTGTGCTAGACGACAACAGCAGTACTAGGTTGGTGTTGTTCTCAGAGGTTGAGGTTTGAACCCCACTCCTGCTGTGTCCTCACCAGGAAGTCTGCAACAAAGCCACTTTCAGCTTCTTGTCTGTGTGATAGGGGGAGAGATAATGACAATGACCTACCCTAGAGGGTTGTTGTAAAATGCCTTTAAAAGTAATGTGAGCTAGCAGCAGGAAATGCTGGATCCATGTACAGTGGACGCTCAGGTTGCAAATGTGATCCATGCGGGATGCACGTTCACAACCCACAGCGGCGCCTCTGCGCATGTGCGGGTTGTGATTCGGTGCATCTGCGCATGCACAAAGTGTGATTTAGAGCTTCTGCGCATGCACTGCCGCCGAAACCCGGAAGTAACCAGTTCCGGTACTTCCAGGTTTCAGCAGTCCGCATCCCGAAAAAACACAACCTGAAGCATCTGTAACCTGAGGTATGACTGTAAAGAAGCCCATAGCTCAGTGGGTAAAAGCCTCTGGCATTGCATACATAAAGCACCACTGTCAACCCCTTGGCATCTCCAGCTAAGGGCATCAAGCACAAAGGCTGGGGGTTGACTTCATCCCCAAGGCCTCAGAAAGAAGTTCAAAACTCCAGCAGATACTATTGGGCTAGACTCTTCCCAAGTCACTTTGACTCTCCTCAAGTTACCTTGGTCCAAGAAGTCTGGATCAGAGAAACAAGCCCTTTTCCCCCTCCAAGATTTGCTCAAAATGCCATTTCTGCCCCATTAAAAAAAAAAGTCTTGATCATGGCAGACAGGAGTTCAGTGTATAAAACTCTAAAAACCATTCAGGGCTTACTTCATTCCCAGAAGCCCGAACAAAGGGCTCAGTGTCTCCCCACACAAAAGCTTTTCCTGAAATTTGTTCACAGCTAAAAATACCTCTGAGAGAAAGTCATTATGCCTAGAGGCTGCTAGGTCAGATTCCACCTGTAAAAGCCCCTTTCCCATTGTCCCCTTTGTCCAGGGAGGGAGACAGGCAGGGGCTTAGGTGGGAGCAGTGAACTCAGTGGAGAGACAGCTAGGAAACTTATTGGAGAGTGTCAGGCCTTATTTCTGCAGAAAGCCATATGGAGCTTTCATTTAGAAAGAAAAGAAAAACTGAGCGGTATATATTGATGGTCTGTCGGTGTAAGCAAGGCTTAGAGCAAGATTTTCCGGTTGAGCCCCTCCTCCTGCTCCAGGCACAGACAATAAAAGCAACAAATATTTTGAAGGATGATTTGTTGGTTTTTCGTCAAGTTACACACTTAATTTATCGTTGAGGTAATTGAGATGCAGTGGTACATACGCTTCAGGTTACAGACTCCGCTAACCCAGAAATAGTGCTTCAGGTTAAGAACTTTGCTTCAGGATGAGAACAGAAATTGTGCTTCAGCAGCAGCGGGAGGTCCCATTAGCTAAAGTGGTGCTTCAGGTTAAGAACAGTTTCAGCTTAAGAACGGACCTCCGGAACGAATTAAGTACTTAACCTGAAGTACCACTGTACTTGCACAGATTTCACCAGCCAGCAAGATCAGGAAAGGAGAGGTTTTAAAGATTGTTTAAAAAGACTGAACATGCCAGAGCTACAATTCCCAGTAATCCTAAAGTACAGTTCCCAGGAATCCGTTTTAATGTGTGGTGTGTACACAGCCTCAATAGTTATAGTGGGAATTCCTTGCAGATTACCACAGTGCCTGGAGACAATCATTCAATCCACAGCAGTGTCCAGAGGAGAAATGACCACAGGGAGGAGAGCAGAGAGCAGAAACGCCATGATGCAACTGCAGCAGCACAACCAGCCACTTTCACCTGCCCCAGCTGCAACAGAACATGTCTCTCCCATTTCGGTCTCTACAGCCACAGCAGGCGCTGCAGCTCTCCAACAGTTTGACTTCACCCCCCGAAGATGCACTCCTCCATTGTCTCCTGAGACAGACAGATGCCAACTCAAAACACACACAAAGGCTGGGGAAACTCTGACCTATAACTCCCATCAACTCTAAAACTTGGGGCTGATAAGAACTGGAGTCCATCAGCATCGAGAGGGGTCAAAGGTCTCCCAGCTTTGTTTTCCTTTAATTGTTGGGAGTGTGGCAGGGATAAGGCTTGTTCTTTTTATTGTATGTACAGTTGGATGAGAGTTGGGGGTTTCTGGGGGAATTTTTGTGTTGTATATCATTTTAAGGGACGCGGGTGGCGCTGTGGGTAAAAGCCTCAGCGCCTAGGGCTTGCCGATCGAAAGGTCGGCGGTTCGAATCCCCGCGGCGGGGTGCGCTCCCGTTGCTCGGTCCCAGCGCCTGCCAACCTAGCAGTTCGAAAGCACCCCCGGGTGCAAGTAGATAAATAGGGACCGCTTTCTAGCGGGAAGGTAAACGGCGTTTCCGTGTGCGGCTCTGGCTCGCCAGAGCAGCGATGTCACGCTGGCCACGTGACCCGGAAGTGTCTCCGGACAGCGCTGGCCCCCGGCCTCTTAAGTGAGATGGGCGCACCAACCCCAGAGTCTGACAAGACTGGCCCGTACGGGCAGGGGTACCTTTACCTTTACCTATATCATTTTAATCTGGCTTTTAATTAATTTTATCCATTTTAATTTATTTATTATTAAGTGTCACTGAAACATCTCCCCCCCAATAACGCGATTAACCAATAAAATAACAATCCAAAAATCCTAAGCTCTGAATTCTCTGCCCATTGACATTTTTCCCCCTGTGATGCTTTTTATTTGATTTTCTTTTGTTATACAATTACATATTACAATCTATACTTTAACTTATGTTAAGTGTAAAACAAATCCAAATAATATCCACATTTCTTCACCCGTGACTTCCCACAACCACACTGCAGCTTCTTTTATTCTATTCTACTTTCTTTTCAGTTGTGTTGATTACCTTAGTTATCTCATTTACACGCAATAAATAACATATCTATCTGAATTTTTACTTTGTGAAATGTAGTCAATGCATAGCAAGGGTTTGATATGGGAACAATGTTTTATACCTTGGGTTACAGACACTTCAGGTTGCATTTTTTCGGATTACAGACCCACCAAAACCTGGAAGTACCGGGTTACTTCTGGGTTTCGGCGGTTGCGCATGCACAGAAGCGCTAAATCACACTTTGCGCATGCGCAGAAGCGCTGAATCGCAACCCGCGCATGTGCAGACATGCTGCTGCGGGTTGCAAATGCTGTGAGTTATGAACATGCATCCTGCACAGATCACATTTGCAACCAGAGCGTCCACTGTATATTCTTCCACACTTTCCCACTCATTTAAGTTTTTGGTTTGATTGACATAAGGCAGGTACCTTTGCTGTCTTGTTTTGTGTGCCTGCTATAAACGCTTCTGTTTCTGCAAGCCTCCCCAGACATGTAAAGTTGACATATATTTTAATCCGTATTTTTACCTTATAATGCATACTTTTAATTGTTGAGTTTACTCGTTCTGCTCTTCTTACGAGTTTTTTTTTGCTGACAATTCCAATGTTGATATACTTTGTAAACTGCTTAGAGGACTTATATGCAGTTAAGCGGAATCTCCCTTTTGTTAAAATACTAATAGTAAAATACACACTAATAGTAAGCTACTAATAGTTGTAACAAAACACAAAAACCTGCTATCCATCTTTTGAAATGGCAACAGAAATATTTGGCCTCTTTCGACCCTGAAGGTCGAAATATAAGCAAGAAATATAAGCAAGACCCTGATATAAGCAAGAACCCTCTCCCCTAGCGCTACCTCCTTCGCCCTCTCCCCTCTGAGGTGCAGATAAGTCTGTGGGATAGAGGCCAAGTTTCCATGGCTTTGAATGCAAGCATATCTCTGCGCCTTTCCCATCCCATCCAGGTGGCTGCTACCTGCCTCACTGGCCACACTGCTGAATTGTTCTCTAGAATATAATAACAAGGCACAGGTTGGATGCTTTGGAGGAGGCGATCTGGTTTCAGAGGAGAAGAGACACTCGAAACATGAGCAGCAAAGGTAACTTCATCATTTTCTGTGAGGGAAGCTATTTGGGAGCTGCAAGGAGCCAAGAATGGCCAGATTCTGTCTGCTGGGGAAGAAGAGCTGCATTCCGTGAAGCAACAGTCAAGGGGCTTGGAACATCCACTTGGGAACAAAGGAGTTTACTCTGTTCCTTCTAGCTCAGTACAGAACAGGCTTGTCCCAATTGTTTCAGCCCCAGGACCTACTTTTAACCCAAACTTGCATTGGGGAACCACTGCTTAATCCTTTACCATATATTTACATAATGCTAGCAAGGCTAAGAATGTCCCCTGTCTGAAATCCTGGAGAGCTCCTGCCAGTCAGTGAAGACAATACTGAGCTTTATGGACCAATGGTCTGACTCAGGCTAAGGCAGCTTCCAGTCCTCCTATTCACTAGTCATCTGCCCACTAACCAGTTAAGACTGCATATATTCAAACCTGTTTTGGCCTCTGCATCCGAAGGTGGAAAAGGAGAATGAGATAGAAAGCTTATTGTCTGAAGCAAAAGCAAGCTGGTCGTATCCACTGCGACACTCCTGTATCACTTACACAGTCATGGCTTCCCTAAAGAATCCTGGGAAGTATAGCTCATTAAGGGTCCCAAGAGTTGATTGGAGACGCTGTATCTCCACCACAGAGCTAAAGTTCCCACAGTTCCTTGGGAAGAGGGACTGAGTGTTACGACCTATCCTGAAATTGTACCTCTGCAAGGTGCAATTTATTTATTTTTAAACTTGAGGTAACCTTTTCCCCTTACCTGTTAAAAATTAAATAAAAATTATTTTTTGTCTGGGGCCAAGGGCCGGAATGGGTATACACCTGAAACCAAAAATCCACTTATATCAATAATCAGTAAGTTGTGGCCGTTTCTAATCCAAACCATTGTCTGCTTGAGTTTATTATTCATATCTTACATTTAGCCACTGCCCAGGGAGAGGGGTGGCACTGTGACTGGCCCCACAATAAACAAACCAACCAACTTTGTGGTGAATTCCCCCACCTTTTTTTCAGAAAAAAAACCTGGTGAGGTGAATAGGGGTCTCTTGACAACTTTCAGAACCTTTAATGAACTATGGATCCCAGGATTAATAGAGGGAAGCCCTCCTTGTTAAAGTGGCTTGTCAGAATCAAGGGTTGAAAAGAAGCAGTCTTACATTCTCCATTCCACCAGTGAATAAACCAAAGGCTTAGTTGAACTAACAAGCATACAACCTTACTGGAAACCAATTTGGTAGTGTATGGTGTGTGTCATTAGGTTTTTGTTGTTGTTGTTGTTTAGTCGTTTAGTCGTGTCCGACTCTTCGTGGCCCCATGGACCAGAGCACGCCAGGCACTTCTGTCTTCCACTGTCTCCTGCAGTTTGGTCAGACTCATGCTGGTAGCTTCGAGAACACTATCCAACCATCTCGTCCTCTGTCGTCCCCTTCTCCTTGTGCCCTCCATTATTCCCAACATCAGGGTCTTTTCCAGGGAGTCTTCTCAGGGCACTCAGGGCTGATTTCCTTCAGAATGGATAGGTTTGATCTTCTTGCAGTCCATAGGACTCTTAAGAGTCTCCTTGCAGTCCATGGGACTCTCAAGAGTCTCCAAGTGTCATTAGGTACACACACACACACACACACACACACACAAAGAAACTTGGCACAACTGACGATGCAACAAAGTCAAAAGGGATAGCTATGTGTGGAGCAAACAGCTCCAATACAAAACTCTCTCTGCTACCAACCCAGCCAATCTTACTTTTGACACTAGGGAAGGGAGGAGGGAGGGAGGGAGGGAGGGAGGGAGGGAGGGAGGGAGGGAGACTTCTACCCAGTTTCACATGTGAAAACCCACCTGTTGGGTCAGGCCTGCATCCTGTTCTAGATCCAGGCGCCAATTAGAGGAGGTGGGAGTGAGGTAGGGAGAGGCAGGAGGGCCTTTGGGCCAGAGTCACAAGTTTAGACATTTGTTATATATTTATACACATCAGCCCAAACGTGATGGACTCTTTCAGCTTAAAGCTCCAAATTTCAGGAAAGAGTAGTTGTGATTTAGTAAGAGACATGCATTCTTCCCCCCACCCCCATGAGTCATCAATACTTTTTTTAAAAAATGGCCAGGGGGATTGAAAGCTGGAAGTGGCACAGGCCTCTCTGGACCTCTGAGAAGGTCTGCTGATGGACCTCTGTGGTCTGAGTCCGCCTGGTGACTCAGCTCTTGTGCATTTAGTAAGCTGCAGTTGAGAGGTTTATGTGACGCACGAACTCCTCCACCTGGTTGCAAGTGGAGGTGATGTCAGAGGAAGGATGGGAATTCAGACACAGAGGGGTAGACATAGCCAGGCTTCTATCTGCACACATGGCTTCAGCTTGCTGTCTGAAAGAGTGGAAGAAGGAAGGGCCCTTTTTGGCTTGCTTTCTGGAGTGCAGACAGACTACCCAGCCAGTGGGTCAGTGTTGCTTCCCCAAAGACTCTGTGAAATGTGTTACAGGTGCGCCCAGAACTACCAAGTTCCCATTAACTTGGGACCAGTGTACCTGAAAAATCAACTTACCCTATAAAGGCCTGTCCAAACGCTCCATTCTGCAGAGCAGGCAGGTGCCACGTAAAGCTCATTCCGCATTTTTAAGAAATCAATCTTTTAGTGTGGCAGCACCTGCACTTTGGAACTCCCTGCCTATTTACATCAAGCATAGACTTCCACCATACTGTTTTCAGTGCCTGCTAAAAACATTTCTGTTTAGGCAAGCTTACCCAGACAGATATTGGACGTGGGTGGTGCTGTGGGTTAAACCACAGAGCCTAGGACTTGCCGATCAGAAGGTCAGCGGTTCGAATCCCCGCAATGGGGTGAGCTCCCGTTGCTCGGTCCCTGCTCCTGCCAACCTAGCAGTTCAAAAGCACAAAAGTGCAAGTAGATAAATAGGTACCGCTCCGGCGGGAAGGTAAACGGCGTTTCCGTGCGCTGCTCTGGTTCGCCAGAAGCGGCTTAGCCATACTGGCCACATGACCCGGAAGCTGTACGCCAGCTCCCTCGGCCAATAAAGCGAGATGAGCGCCGCAACCCCAGAGTCGGCCACAACAGGACCTAATGGTCAGGGGTCCCTTTACCTTTACCCAGACATGTAGAAAGCTGACCTGTATTTTAATCTGGTTTTAACTATTTTTGCAAGTTTAAATTTTGTTGTTTCGAACTGAGTTGGTTAAAAAAAAATCAACAAAACTGGTTTTCTTGGGATTTTTTGGAAACAGTTTTTAAGTTATTTTGTTTTTGTCTTGCAATCAAGTACAGTAGTATAATTTTTTTTAAAAAAAAAAGTAAATAAAATAAAATTTGAGAGCAGTCCGGGACCAGAGCTCAGTGGCAGAAGGTTCAGCCCACGGCATCTTTAACTAAGAAAGATCAGGTACTGAGAAAAGCTTCTGCCTGAGGTTCTGGAGAGCTGCTGCCAGTCAGGGCTGGATGAGCCAACTACTGGTATGTGGCAGCTCCCTCATGATCCTAGGAGACTCTGGTAATCAATTCCAGTTCTCTTTTTAAAATTATTGCTGTTATTATGTATGATCATTATCAGTATTAGTAGCAATAAGTTCCAGCAGCCTCATAACCACCCAGAAAGGATCACAACAGCATCATCAAAGGAAGCACTTCTCGTAAAATAAAAACAATATTTTTAGACCCTGTACATCAAAAGCAACTAGAGCAGCTTCAAAAGCAACTAAAAACACCTCACCATAAAAACACAAAATTACCAAGCGTTAAAAAAACCAAAAAGTAGGGAAGAAAACAGCAACCTTCTTAAGAAAATTAAAGAATCACCAGCAGTGCAGTCCCCAAAAACTAAAGGGGTGGGGAACAATCCCTTGGAGGGTGGTCACTTGTGCATTGGGGAGGGGAGGAGGGCAGGGGAGGAAATAGGGCTTGCCAATCAGAAGGTCAGCGGTTCAAATCCCCGTGACGGGGTGAGCTCCCGTTGTTCAGTCTCAGCTCCTGCCCACCTAGCAGTTCGAAAGAACGTCAAAGTGCAAGTAGATAAATAGGTACCGCTCTGGCTGGAAGGTAAACGGTGTTTCTGTGTGCTGCTCTGGTTCACCAGTCATGCTGGCCACATGACCCGGAAGCTGCCTGCGGACAAACGCCAGCTCCCTCGGCCTATAGAGCAAGATGAGCATCGCAATCCCAGAGTCGTCCGCGACTGGACCTAACGGTCAGGGGTCCCTTTACCTTTACTTTTATTCTCCACCCCCCGGCAGGTCATGAGGAAGTTACATGGCAAGGGAATGACAGACAGAGTGTTCTGGTGTCAGCACATACAGGTAGGAAGAAGTGGATAAGAAAGGGGGGGTGTTGCAAACTCCTCCCGCAGTCCAATTCAAAAGCCCAAGACGAAACCATCGCAGTGTACAGAGCAAGTCAAGAAAGTGTCCTTCAAGGAGGTTTATGGGGCCATGTATCTGTGGTTCTGCTACACTCATAATGGACAAATTCAGTTGTTTTACCAAGACACATTCCAGGTGCATATTGGCAACCTGATGAAAAAAATGGCAGAGAAAAAACTGACAGGAGGGACTCCAAAATAAATCTGATGAGATGAAGTGGGAGAGTGCAGCCCCTTCAGGCCAGAATGGGAAGGACTCCAGGGACAGGGTGGTGGGTGATGGTTAGCAAATGCGTTTTTAACTGTGTTCAAGGTATGACTTAGTGTGTCATCCAATCTCGAGGTCATGGTTTAGGTGCTGCCTCCTTAGCCACATTCTGTAAACAAGTTTTGTCCTGCAGCTGCTGGTTGCGGTTGGGGGACCTTAATTCCAATCCTCAACTGCCAAAAGCTGTTGACTAGGTATCTTCTCTAATCCCATTTGAGAGCCATCTAAGCCTAAGGTCATTGAACCTTGCAGCAGTTAGTTCCATACCAAAAAATTGTTTATACGTATATTGTATAACCTAGACAGCATCTTAAAAAGTAGAGACATCACCTTGTCAACAAAGGTCCGTATAGTAAAAGCTATGGTTTTCCCAGTAGTGATGTATGGAAGTGAGAGCTGGACCATAAAGAAGGCTGATCGCCGAAGAATTGAAGCTTTTGATTTATGGTGCTGGAGGAGACTCTTGAGAGTCCCATGGACTACAAGAAGATCAAACCTCTCCATTCTGAAGGAAATCAGCCCTGAGTCCTCACTGGAAGGACAGATCGTGAAGCTGAGACTCCAATACTTTGGCCGCCTCATGAGAAGAGAAGACTCCCTGGAAAGGCCCCGATGTTGGGAAAGATGGAGGGCACAAGGAGAAGGGGACGACAGAGGACGAGATGGTTGGATAGTGTTCTCGAAGCTACCAGCATGAGTTTGATCAAACTGCGGGAGGCAGTGGAAGGTAGGAGTGCCTGGCGTGCTCTGGTTCGTGGGGTCATGAAGAGTCGGACAAGACTAAACGACTAAACAACAATATTATATAACACCCAGTGGAAGCAAACGGGGAGCTCCAGAGCCTTGCACCTCCTGTTCCTGTATGGCAACAACACCGCTTGGTCCCAAATAATCCTTGTCTGAGCTGCAGTTCTGCATTCAGCAGAGGAGGAGGAGAAAGCAGGAGAGAGCCCTTCTCTAGCAGCCAGCAGGGTTGCACTTTTGCCCATAGCCAAGGTTTGGCATACTGCCCCATGCAAACATGGCCCATTTTATTTGTACATGTCCCCAAAATTGTGCAGTCAATTGGAGGTTGGGGTGGGATCTCTGTACGAGAGGAGAGGGTGTGTGGTCTTGAGCATAATTAAAAGCCAAAAGCCAATGCTGACCTTATTGGAGATATATATATATA
>JAXCMG010000252.1:8515293-8615852 GCA_034642415.1 Podarcis siculus
TTGCTCCCGACGGCCAGCATTTTAAAAGCGGTCTGGGATAGCGGGAAGCGCTTCCCTGCTATCCCGGACCGCTTTTAAAATGCTGGCGGTGGGGAAGGCCCCCACCGGCCTTCCTGGACCTCTTCTGAAGGCCGGAGGGGGGCGAAAGGCTTTGCTCCCCACCGCCAGCATTTAAAAGAGGTCCCCGGAGATTTCCCTATGGGCTTCCTTCTTGCGAAGCAAGCCCATAGGGAAATTCGTCTTGCGAAGCAACTCGCAAACGGAAAACCCTTTCGTCTTGCGGGTTTTCCGTCTTGCGAGGCATTCGTCTTGCGGGGCACCACTGTATACACTGACTGGCAACAGTTCTCTCTGGGGCTTCAGAAAGAGGGCATTCCTAGCACTTCCTGGAGATGTCAGGGATTAAAACCAAGACCTACTGCATGCCAAGTTCACGGCACTGCAGCTCTTCACCCACATAGCCAGGAAATGTATGCCAAGCTACACCCTCATTGCAAGGAAGCGAAAGCAGGAAGAAAACAACACAGAAATCAGTTATGAAGAAATTATGGTGTTGTTTTTTTTTAAAAAAATCACACCCATAATTATTGTTTGCAACTGTCTGTCTTGAGAGACAATAGAGTCTGCCTTTGGGGATGAAACCAAACCTCTGCATTAGCAGCACTGAAATGACCTCCCTGGAGTGCAAGCCTGGGCAGTGTCTAAGGAGGTCTTGGGCTGCCAAGATGACAAGACACCCCTCTCAGCCTCACTGATGTGGTCCAAAGGAAAACTAAGGGAGCTGGGCATGTTTAGCCCGGAGAAGAGGAGGTTAAAGGGTGATATGATAACCATGGTCAAATATATAATAGGATGTCACATAGAGGAGGGGAAAAGGTTGTATTCTGCTGCTCCAGAGAAGCGGACACGGAGCAATGGATCCAAACTGCAGGAAAGAAGATTCCACCTAAACATTAGGAAGAACTTCCTGACAGTAAGAGCTGTTTGACAGTGGAATTTGCTGCCAAGGAGTGTGGTGGAGTCTCCTTCTTTGGAGGTCTTTAAGCAGAGGCTTGACAACCATATGTCAGGAGTGCTCTGATGGTGTTTCCTGCTTGGCAGGGGGTTGGACTCGATGGCCTTTGTGGTCTCTTCCAACTCTATGATTCTATGATTCTAAAGCAGAGCAAAACATTTGGCACCAGCTTGGCTGCAGAATTGCCAGAAGGAGGTATACAAGGCTCCACCCAACCACCCAATCTTCTCCTGCAAGGCAGCAGAAGTTTAGAATCAGAGTTTTCCTTCTCCTAGTGGGGCTACCTTCCCAGGTTGGTGAGCCCCATCTGCCCCGCACTTCCCTCTACAGCAGCCTTTCTCAACCTGTGGGTCCCCAGATATTGTTGAACTACAACTCCCATCAGCCCCAGCAAGCATGGCCAGAGCTCAGGGATCATGGGAGTTGTAGTCCAACAACATCTGGGGACCCACAGGTTAAGAACCACTGCTCGACAGCATGGGTAGGCAAACTAAGGCCCGGGGGCTGGTTCTGGCCCAATTGCCTTTAAATCTGGCCCGCAGACGGTCCAGGAATCAGTGTGTTTTTACATGAGTAGAATGTGTGCTTTTATTTAAAATGCATCTCTGGGTTATTTGTGGGGCATAGGAATTCGTTCACTCCCTCCCCCCAAAAATATAGTTCGGCCCCCACAAGGTCTGAGGGACAGTGGACTGGCCCCCTGCTGAAAAAGTTTGGTGACCCCTGCTCTACAGCACATGCAGAAACTGCCTTCCTGACCATTGGAGCCACTCTTGGTCTTTTTGTCCACTCAATCTTCCAGAGCCTGTCTTCATGTGCACAGGAAGACCCTAACTCACCAAGGATTTCAGACCCATCGGCTGCCCTCACCTGGTTTAGCCAGCCAGTCGATGCCATTTCCTAGGGTGTGGCTGTTGCTACAAGCTGACAGCTTCCAGGAGCCACAGGTGGGAGCAGAGTACAGACCAAAGGTGGACAAACTGCCCTAGAAGAAGCACAGTTTGTTCCCCACCAGATATACTACCCCTCCCCTAACACCAGTGTTAGAAACTGGGATAGGACTGGTAGGAGCCATGGGGCTCATGGGACCTAGGTTGCTGGCACCAAAACAAAATGTATTTTTTTTTCTTCTGTTGCCCTGCTACCAGACCAGGCAGCCATGCAGACACGCCCCCCCCCCAATGCTGCTGGGTGAATCAGGTGGTCTGCTGATTTTGCCACGTCTTTTGCTATGGCACTACTGCACAAAAAACATGATTCACCCGGCAGCGGGGGGAAAGGGGATTTGTTTACTTAACTTGCTGCTGGGCAAATCAGGGGGTCTGCAGGGTAGCAGCAATTTATTTATTCATTTATGCTGCCAGGCAAATCAGACGTTTGGTGGGGGTAGCGCGACAGCAAAAGGCACACGGTCTTTTGCTACCGCTGTGCTCGACAGACCAGCTGATTGCAGCCAGGCAAGTGGAGGTGCCAGGCACCGAGGGTGGCGCCGGGACATTTCGATCCAGTCACAAAAGGAGATTTTAAAAAAAGAGAACTGGAACTGATTACCAGAGTCTCCTAGGACCACGGAGGGCTGCCACATACCATAGCTGGTTCATCCAGCCCTGGCTGGCAGCAGCTGCCCAGAATCTCCGGCAGAAGCCTTTCTCAGTAACTGATCTTTCTTAGTTAGAGATGCAGGATAATTTCGAACGCTGCCTAACAACCCATACACCTCATTATTTCTTTCTTTGTTTATTAAATTATTAATTAAATTTTTAGACTGCCCTTCATTCGAGGATCGCAGGATAGTTTAAATATAAAAACACAAAAATACATAGCATAATTACAAACAAAACCAAGAACACTTCCCAATACAGTTTAAATGGCCATAGATTATTTAATTAGCCAAAGGCATGGGGAAATAGGAATTGTTTTGTCTGGCACCTACAGATTAATAATTATAATTATAATTATTTATTATTATTTGTACCCCGCCCACCTGGCCCATCTCTTCAACAGAGATTAAGAATACATTAAAATGTCACACATTAAAAACTTCCCTGAACAGGGCTGCCTTCAGATGTCTTCTGAATGTCAGGTAGTTGTTTATCTCTTTGACATCTAATGGGAGGGCGTTCCACAGGGCGGGTGCCACCACTGAGAAGGCCCTCTGCCTGGTTCCCTGTAGCTTTGCTTCTCGCAGTGAGGGAACCACCAGAAGGCTCTCAGCACTGGACCTCAGTGTCCGGGCAGAACGATGTGGGGTGGAGACGCTTCTTCAGGTATACAGGGGCGAGGCTGTTTAGGGCTTTAAAGGTCAGCACCAACACTTTGAATTGTGCTCGGATATGTAAGGAAGGTGCCAGGCAAGCCTTCTGGGGAGAGCATTCCACAAATGGGGAACCACCACAGAAAAGGCCCATTGTTGTGTTGCCGGTCCTCCGGACCTCTTGTGGAAAAGGCACACAAAGTAGGGTCTCAGGGGATGATTTCAGGATCTAGGTAGGTTTCAATGTGGAGAGGGACCACATTTCAGGCTTCATAGGTCAAAACCCGCACTTTGAATTGGGCCCCAAAACTAATTGGCAGCCAGTTCAATTGGGCCAGGATTAGCATTATATGCTCAAACCATCTTGCCCTGGTGAGCAACCTAGCCACCGAATTCTGCACCACCTGAAGTTCCCAAACCATCTTCAGAGGCAGCCCCCTGTATATTGCATTGCAGCAATCCAGCCTAGAGGTTACCAGAGCATAGAAAACAGAAGTTAGGCTATCCCAGCCCAGATAGGGGCACAGCTGAACCACTAGCCAAAGCTCATTGAAGGCACTTTGCACCACCAAGATCACCTCAGCCAAGAGACAACAATAGATCCAAGCTATGTACCTGCTCCTTCAGAGGGAGTGTAACCCCCTCAAGAGCAGGCAACCTCCCTTCCATCCTGTCTAGTGAACCACCCGCTATTCCAGTCTTATCTGGGCTGAGTTTCAGTTTGTTGGCTCTCATCCAGTCCATTACCAAGGCAAGACAATGATCCAGCACATCCACTGTCTCACCTGCAGAGGTAAAGTGGAAGTAGAGCTGTGTGTCATTAGCATACTGCTGACAACATACTCTAAACCTCCGAATAACCCCACTCAGTGGTTTCATATAGATGTTAAACAGCATGAATAAAATTGTACCCCACACTGAAGGCTCCACGGGGCCGAAGAACACTCCCCAAGCATCACCCTCTGGAAACAACCAGACAAGTAAGACCAGAACCACCATAAAGCAGTTCCACCTACTCCTAACTTGGACAGCTGCTCCAGAAGGATACCATGGTCAATGGTACTGAAAGCAATGAAAAAGAGAGAATGTTTTGAAGTCGTGTTGTCATCCTTCTTACAAGGAGCCATGGGGTTATCCCATGGGGTTTCAACTTTTTTGAGTCCACGGCTTCCTTGACAAATTACATGCTTTCTGCGGCACCCCTGTGGGGCTCAGGAGCCCAGTTATGTCACCCTTTGCCTGCAGAGCTGGCAGTCTCTCGCCCCTTTTCGAACACCCTCCCTTGTGGGGTGTTCCCTCAGCCTCCTCTCCCCTCTCCCTGGGGGTCCTCTGGTTAGGCACTGCTGCCACCCCTGGTATCTGAGCTGCCCTCCCCACCCCAAAGAGAGGTGCCTCCTCACACTGCCCCACAGGGGCCTGGGAAGCACCCCCTGGCCATCCCCAGAGGCACTATTCACCCAGGGAGCCTGAAGCCAGGACTGCTGCAACTAACAGCTGTGCAGGCCTTTTGGAAGCAGAGATGTGAGAGGGCATCAGAGCAGGGAGGGAAGGTAAGAGTGGCAGAGGCCAGTGTTGCCCATGGCACCTCTGACCATCATTCAAGGCACCCTGGGGTGCCACAGCATACTGGTTGGAAATCATTGGGTTAACCCATTTTGTTCTCAACCACCTCCAATACTCAGCCTAACCATTACACCACACTGCCTCTCAAATGGGATTCTGGTTTTTGTTTTTTGTTTTAATTCTGCTTGTGTATTACTTTATGTATTTCTATCCTGCTGCAACTTATAAGGGGCTTCTGAGAAATCTTCCACCCAGCTGTCAACCACTATACACCTTGAGCCCATTTTCTGGGTCTTAAGATTACAGGTGTGGGTGATGAACAGTGCCCAATTTTTGCTGCTCTCCTTTAATCTGTAAGAAGAATATCAAGTCTGGTTCCAGACTTCTGCAACCCAAATAGCCAAGATTTCCTTGATTAATTTCTCTTTTGAAGCCTATCTCTAATATACCTTCACAGTGACAGTGTGTTTTATATTGATTTATGCTGTATATTGGCATTCTCTCGCAATAAAAGGCAGCATTTAAGTAATGCCCCATCTGCACTATGCATTTTAAGCATCATCATAGCACTTTAAACAGCCCTGGCACCCTGTAAAGAATCTTGGGAACTATAGTTTGCTATCAATGCTGAGAGCACCCTCCTTCCCCCTCACAGAGCTACAGTTCCCATAGTTCCTTGGGAAGAGCAACTGGCTGTTATGAACCACACAGGTACTTGAGGGAAATGGGGATCTCCTAGCAGTTTTGGCACCCTTTGTGAACTACGATTCCCAGGAATCTTTGTGGGGAAAGCCAAAGTGGTGTGACACTGCTTGAAAGTACAGTGCAGATGGTGCTCTTGTTACTATTTTGAAGTGCAGGCAAACAACCACATTTGAGCACAACATTGGAGGCAAGGGCTATAGCTCAGTGGTAGAGGGCCTGCTTTGCAGGTAGAAAGTTCCAGGTTCAAGTCCCACTGGCACCCCTGGGTAGAGCTAGGAAAGTCTGCAATCTTAAACCCTGGAGAGCTGCTATCTGTTAGTGTAGGAAATGCTAAGCTAGATATAGCATTGACTCAATAGGAGGCAGCTACCGATGTTCGTTCACTTCCAGCACTAAAAGGAGCATCTGGGTTGTGGGCAGCAATGGCTCTACATCACCCGCCCCTTCCAAGATGATGGAAAGCCAGCACCAGCACAAGGTGCATGAATTCACCCATTATTTTTAACCCATGGGGTTTTATTCAGCATTCAGGCAAAAAGGAGGGGGAACAAACACACGGGCCACCTGGAAATGTGGCAGGTGGCCCAACCTGGCTCAAGATGGTTTGCCAAATCAATTTGCTGCTGCTGCTGCTCACCAGAGCGGTGGGTTGCATGCATGATCAAAACAGCAAGCCTTGAGTCCTGTAGGGTAGGCATGAGATTAGGGTTGACAGAAATGGGCGGGCGGGGGGCGGGACACACAGCCTTTCGAAGAGAAAGGACTGCCACGGTCAAGTCTACAGTTCCTTAGCAACAGACACAGAGACCCTTCGAGTTTGTGACGACGTCCCACCACCTCAAATGGCTATAAGCACAAAATGGCATGACTGGCTTGGAGCCCAGAACCAGACCACCCGCCCGTCTGTGTGCTAACCAGAGAGCAAACTTGAAGAGCCACAGCCATACTGTGACCCTGCTGCTCCCTGCAGATGGTATTCTGACAACACTCACATTCAGACAGGAAGGGTTACCCTCACCTGCAAGCTGGTCCTACCCCTCTGTCATCAAACACTGCTAATGCCACATTCACACAATATGTTTAAAGCACTATGATACCACTTTAAACAGTCATGGCTTCTTTCAAATAATAGGGGTCTTCTTTCAGCACCCTTAAACTGCGGCTCCCAGATGTTTGGGGGGGTAGGGAGTCGTGACTGTTTAAAGTGGTATCAAACAAGGTGCGCCCCCCACCCAAGGCAAATAAGGGAACAGGAAGAGGGAGGAAGAGAAACTCCCTGGTAGATAGGGTGCAGTATCAGTTGGTGGCTACTAGACTGGTGGGGTGGAAAGAAGGAGCCCAAAAGTTGTTGGCGCCAGAACCAATGATAGGAGGACCCAGAGTCAATGAGCCAACAAATCCTAGCTTTGTCCCCATCTTCCTCTCTGCTGAGTTCTACCAGGACAACACTCTTCCACACTTCCGCTTGTTCCAGTTCTAGAAGGAACAGGTCTGAGCAGTGTTCTGTTTGCTCCACTGCTTTCCCTGGAAATCTTGCTCTTTGAGCACTGAATTGGAGCAAATAAGAATCTGTGGAAAACCCAACTGATGTTTGTTCCAAATCAGCAGTAAAGATGGGGTCTTCCTTGGGGGAAAGTGGCAGGAGAAGCAGAAGTCTGGACGAGCCCTCAGAAGGAGAAGGAAGCTGGCCACCCCCTGAGCTAGTTTGTAAGAATGGCAGGCAGGCAAGGGGTGACTCAGGGAGGACTGAGGATGTGGGGCAGTGCCCCATTCGCATTAATGAAGCAGCCTCCGGTGCTGTAGACATACATCTGATGACATGGGTTCTACTCCACAAACATTATGCCACAACACCTGTTAGTTCATAAAAAGGTGCTGTGTGACCTTTTTTCTTTTCTTTCTTTTTGGGGCAACAACAGACTTACCACAGCAAACCCTCTGAAAGTCTCCCTCCTAGGCACTTCATTCCAAAATGAGTAATGCACTTCATACCAGCCTGCAACACAAAGCAGTGGAGCAGGCTGCTCTGGATTGTGTGCAATGGCTACAGGGAACTGTGTGGTGCCTCTGGGGGCAAAGCCAGTGCAGCAGACACTCCATCTCTCCCCAAGCAACAGAACAATGTTAGAGGGATGGAAAATGCTGATTGAAGGTCTAGTTTGCAGCTGTCTTTGGAAAGCAGGCAGAGTGGGGATCACAGAGAGCCAGAGCTCATTGTGCAAAACCAAACAGGGAGCGGACCAACTTTATACCAATTCTATGCCAGATAAGAGAACCGGTCAAGCGTTTGATGTGCCACTCAGGTCTGATCCCCAAACAATCTGTTCTGGGGATGTCCCCAAAGGCTGTTTCAAAAAGTCCTCTCAAGAGTGCTGGTTCCAAGAGTTGAATCCAATAGTTATTCCTAATGGGCATGGCTAACTTTGGTCCATTGGTCTCAATGGGTCTACTCTGAGTAAAGATTGGGTACCATCCCAAAAGACACCCTGCATAACAGGCAGTATATGTCCTGGGGTAAAATCCTAAAAAAGGCTCAGCATTGTAAAGAAGCTCAACAGCTTCAATCCTAAAAAACAGCTCAACAGCTGTGGGGTTAAATCCTTAAAAAAGCTCAACAACTTTAGGGGGAAATTATAAAAAAAAGCTCAACTTTGGTTGGCCCTCACATGTTCACTTCATCAAATCTGGCCCTCTTTGAAAAAAGCTTGGGCACCCCTGTAGTGTATAAGTTATCACCCTGTATAAGTTAAGTTTATATCCCCAACCTTACACTCAAAAGAGCTCAGGGCAGGGAACAGGCAATCAATAATACAGGCTACATTTGTGATTGTAAGTTGTTTGAAAACCATTTTTAATATTGTGTTTTAATGTTGTAACCCGCCCTGGGACTTTAGGGTGAAGGGCAAGTAGCAAATTGTTTTTATTATTAATCTAAACACAGTTCCAATACAGATAAAGACTAGGGAAAACATCTACTTAAAAGGCTCACTGGAAGAGGAAGGTCTTCACCAGATACTTAACAGAATGGAACTCTAAATCATCACAACTACCAAGGTTGCTGAGAATCACAAGTATTGGCTGTTGCACTCAGGTCCTGTCTGTGGGATTCCCATAATAAGCATATGACTGGCCACTGGGAGAACAGGATGCTGGACTAGATGGGCACTGGCTTGATCCAGCAGGGTCTCTACTTAAGAACATAACAACAATTGGTTATAAATAAGACGCAAGGGCCCAGGACAGTGGCATGCGTCAGTTTATATGAATGAAATAAATTTTAAGCTGCAGCCAAACGAGAGTAGATAAAAACATGAGAAATGGCAGCTTAACAATGAGGACCCATAAAACACTCTCAAAAAGACAGCAATTTATTGTGGCACCAGCTTTGGTGGACTGGAGCTGATTAATCTAATGCACTCTAGTTCCCTAAAAACTTGCCACTTCTTTGACAGAATAAATTGTCTAGTCCTGCAACGCCTCAACATTAAGTTGCTATTCCTCAATTTTAATCAACTCATTTCTCTTCGGATGACCAGCATTCACAAGACATGGAAGGGTTTTGTGAGATTGCAATGAGCAGCCAGAAGCTTACAATTCCACATTCACCCACTTCAAATCTCAGCAAAATAACAAACTGAAGCTGAGCACAAGGGACAGGGCACAATCACAGAACAGATCTGCTGACCAGCTTCGATATTTGGCTTCTCTTTCTCTGCCTAAGCTCCCCCCACCTTTCAGAATCCACTGAGCAAATGGGAGAGATTATCTTCAAACAGCAGGACCAACACTGCAAGACACCACGGCTCCACTGACACCATTGTGCAGCTTTAACAACAAAACGTTAATCCAACATGACATTAGAAGTCACAAAGGTCTAAAAGCATTGGTTCCTGAAAGGGGTGGTACTGCCCCATGGGGGACAGTAGGATTACCTTGTGGGGTGGGGAGCTAAAAGGCAAGGGGGCAGCAAGAGGGCAGTGGAAATGTAGGTGACTATCAGGTTTTGAAAAGCTGGTATGACTGGGTCAAGTTCATCAGTTTTGTTGAGTTAATTAAACTGAATAGTTTTAATTGAATTTGAATAAATCTCTGATTATTGGTTATTGTTAAGTACCGTATTTTTCGCTCCATAAGATGCACCTGACCATAAGACACACCTAGTTTTTAGAGGGGGAAAGCAAGAAAAAAAATATTATTTAAAGGGAGCGCTGAGCAGAGCCTGTATGCATCCCAGGCTCTGCTCAGGCTCCCTTTCATGAGCTGCAAGGAGCATGTGTGCGGTGCTTGCAGGCTTCTCCCTCCTCAGGGAAAAGCCCCCAAGAGCCACACACATGCTCCGCATGGCTCTTTAAAGAAAGTGCGGCTCTTGCGGGCTTTTCTGGGAGGTGGGGGAAGGGACTGAGGGGCAGCCCTCTGTCCCTTCCCTCACCTCCCGCAAAAGCCAGCAAGAGCCGCACGAAGCCTCCTCAGGGCAGCGGGATGAAGGCTCCCCATGCCCTGAAGAGGCTTCACGCAGCTAACCCAAAAGCTAGAACAGCAAGAGGGAGCGCTGCGCAGTGATCCCTCTTGCTTTCTGGCTTCTGGGATAGCCACACAGCCTGCATTCACTCCATAAGACGAACACACATTTCCCCTTACTTTTTAGGAGGGAAAAAGTGTGTCTTATAGAGCGAAAAATACGGTATTTTCTTGTGTTGCTATCTTCTTTAGTGGGTCATGCAAGCTGCTATTCTGAACAATGCTTTTTATTGGGCAGAGGACACTGGGGATGAGTTTGTGGAACCAAAGAAGGGGTGGCCCAAAAATGTTTGGGAACCACTGCTCTAAAGAGACACACACCCCCGCCACACACACCCATCTACTCCTATTATCAGTTCCTAGCACCAGGACAGATCAAGCTCCCAGCCACCCTTGATTATCTTGCAAGTCTGAAGAAAACTGTTTTGTACACACTCATAGGCCTGTTCATGTAGCTAGGATGGAGTGCAGTTTCTTATCCTGCCCCAATTGTGATGACTGGTGATTTGGAGAATTTTTTCAAGTCTTTTTTTCAGTGCCTGAGGGCGGGTGGGGTCAGAGACAAAAATGGGTTGAGCAAGGGATGTAAATTTCACCTTTATACAGTCGGCTACTTTCTATGCAAATGCATGCACACACACCTCTTTATTCTCCACCCAGGCAAGCAAGAACAGCATTCAATGACACATTCTAGACAGGCAAAAGAGCTCTCAGGTTGCAAAGCCAGGTTGGTGAGGTGTGAGTTCCAAGGACCAAACAGAGAGGCCTTGAGGGCTGCATTTGGCCCTTGGGCCTGAGGTTCCCCACCCACAATCTAGGTTTACTTCTACACTGGGCACTCAACACAGAATTGCCAGGCTCCCTTTTTCTGCACGACATCACAAGCAAATCATCTCCCTCATATTCACCTGTTCAGTGATTTAAATGTATAGTGCAGATGGGGGTGGGGTGGGGAATCATTAGTTGGATGCCATTGTTAGCAGTGGTGATTTTGTTTTTGTTTCATTTTAAGGGGGAAAAGGTGCTGGTACCATGAAGTTGTTACAGTAAGTGTGGCACTTTTAACATGGGGGGGGGGGAGGTGCTGGTACTGCATACCCTCGAGAACCCCCAGAAAAAAGGACTGGTTGTTAGTACCAGAGAATGCTGGTACACAACATAACACAAGTCAAACTGAAAATATAGGTGTCACTGAACGTGAATTAGCAATAGCTATTGGCTTGTCCAGTAAAATTAATGAGGGGAAGGCTGTTATTTGAATTTAAAAAATATGGAACCAGAGTAGCTATTCCACTCACAGCTTAAAGGAGAGCAGCAATAATTGGGACACTGTTCAACGTCCACACCTGTAAGCACCTTTGGAAACTTGGGCGCAGCTGAGTCACTCTTCTGCCACAGGTTCCAAGGTCCAATTCACACATCATGCATGTTCATGAGTCACCAATGGTAAACATGAGTGGAGTCATCACAAATTCCTCCCCCACCGTCAGAATGTTTACGTGTTGCTGCCCCATCAGCTTAGCACCGTGTTCAGATGATGCACAAGCAAGAGGACCCATACAATCAGAAACAGAGCATGTGGTACAACCCTACTTTAGAATGCAGGTGGAGCAAGTCACATGTTTGAGTGCTGCCCCCCCCATTTAAATGCAGCTTTCAACAAGTTTCCACATCCTGGGACATCACACTAATTCTCCACCGACTACCCAAATGTCCTAGCCATCGATTTCTTTTGGGGTTGGGCACAGAGAACCACAAACCTTTCTGCAGCAAAAGTCTTAGAATCATAGAATTGTAGAGTTGGAAGGGACCCTGAGGAATATGTAGTCCAACCCCCTGTAGTGCAGGAATCTCAGCTAAAGCATCCTTGACAGATGGCCATCCAACCCCTGCTTAAAAACCTCCAAGGAAGGAGAGTCCACCACCTCCCAAGGGAGACCCTCCACTGCCTAACAGCTCTTACTGTCAGAAAGCTTTTCCTGATGTTTAGTTGGACTCTCCTTTCTTGTAACTTGAAGCCATTGGTTTGAGTCCTACCCTCCAGAGCAGGAGAAAACAAGCTTGCTCCATCTTCCATGTGAAAGCCCTTGGGACATTGGAAAAAGGCTATCGATAATAATTCCTCTGTCCCCCCTTTTCCAGGCAAAACATACGCAACTCCTTCAACTTTTCCTCATTAGACTTGGTTTCCAGATTTTTTATTATCTTTCCAGTTTGCCAACAACCTTCCTAAACTGCAGCTCAGTGACAAATCACCCGCTTTGCATGGAGAAGATCCCAGGTTCAATATAATTAGATAATAATTTATTATTTGTACCCCGCCCATCTGGCTAGGCTTCCCCAGCCACTCTGGGCGGCTTCCAACAAATATTTTTTTAAAAAAAACATTATAATGTCACACATTAAAAACTTCCCTGAACAGGGCTGCCTTCAGATGTCTTCTAAATGTCAGGTAGTTGTTTATCTCTTTGACATCTGATGGGAGGGCGTTCCACAGGGTGGGCGCCACTACAGAGAAGGCCCTCTGCCTGGTTCCCTGTAGCTTTGCTTCTCGCAATGAGGGAACTGCCAGAAGGCTCTCGGCACTGGACCTCAGCGTCTGGGCAGAATGATGGGGGTGGAGACACTCCTTCAGGTATACTGTGCCAAGGCCGTTTAGGGCTTTAAAGGTCTGCACCAACATTTTGAATTGTGCTCAGAAACGTACTGGGAGCCAATGTAGGTCTTTCAAGACCGGTGTTATGTGGTCTCGGTGGCCGCTCCCAGTCACCAGTCTAGCTGCCGCTTTCTGGATTAGTTGTAGTTTCCGGATCACCTTCAAAGGTAGTCCCACGTAGAGTGCATTGCAGTAGTCCAAGCGGGAGATAACTAGAGCATGCACCACTCTGGCGAGACAGTCTGCGGGCAGGTAGGGTCTCAGCCTATGTACCAGGTGGAGTTGGTAGACAGCTGCCATGGATACAGAATTGACCTGCGCCTCCATGAACAGCTGTGAGTCCAAAATGACTCCCAAGCTGTGCACCTGGTCCTTCAGGGGCACAGTTACCCCATTCAGGACCAGGGAGTCCTCCACACCAGCCCGCTCCCTGTCCAAAAACAGTACTTCTTTCTTGTCAGGATTCAACCTCAATCTGTTAGCCGCCATCCATCCTCCAACTGCCTCCAGACACACACACAGGACCTTCACCACCTTCACTGGTTCTGATTTGAAAGAGAGGTAGAGCTGGGTATCATCTACATATTGATGGACACCCAGTCCAAACCCCCTGATGATCTCTCCCAGCAGCTGCATGTAAATGTTAAAAGGCATGGGGGAGAGGACAGAACCCTGAGGCACCCCAGAAGTGAGGGCCAAGGGGTCTGAACACTCATTCCCCCCCCACAGGCATCCCTGGCATCTCCAGGTAGGGCTGGGAGAAACCTCTTGTCTTAAATCCTGGAAATCCGATGCCAGTCAGTATACAGGGACCTAGAGAGGCCAGTGGTCTGACTTGACATAAGGCCTTTGTTCCAGTTCAATGGATCATGGGTAGAAGAGGTGAGGTATTAAAACTGGAACCTGTTACCAATTTCTTGGTAGCTTTAAAAGGTAAAGGGACCCCTGACCATTAGGTCCAGTCGTGGCCGACTCTGGGGTTGCGACGCTCATCTCGCTTTATTGGCCGAGGGAGCCGGCGTACAGCTTCCGGGTCATGTGGCCAGCATGACTAAGCCGCTTCTGGCGAACCAGAGCAGCACACAGAAATGCCATTTACCTTCCCACCGGAGCGGTACCTATTTATATCCTTGCACTATTGTGCTTTCGAACTGCTAGGTTGGCAGGAGCAGGGACCGAGCAACGGGAGCTCACCCCGTCGCGGGGATTTGAACCGCCAACCTTCCGATCGGCAAGTCCTAGGCTCTGTGGTTTAACCCACAGTGCCACCCGTGTCCCTTTGCTAGCTCTTACTCCAGAATAATTGCCATAGGCAGCGTTAAGAAGCTATTTATAAAAGCAATGCCAGCATTCCTACCCCCCAAAAAGTTGGCAGTTGTTTGGGTGTTCTTTCCAAAACACCTTCATATATGCACACACACCACCGCCAGGGCAACTTGGCACACCTCACCCTAGCCAACCAGACACTGCCTTAGCTGCTGCGACAAGAGGAGTGAACCATGCTGGGTTGGGACAGGGGTTCAACCCCCCCCCCCCACGCATGCCCTCAGGCCAAGGCTGCCATCTCTGTCTATGCTACAAGGCAGGGCAGAAATGCAAACTGAATGCAAAAATCTGAAGCCAGGGTATGAGGTGAGGGCTTCTCTTGCCTGCTTTGGCGATTTCTCACCAAGCCTACCCAAGAGAATTTCTCTCACCACCACCACCCAAAGTGTTAATATTCACAGCTCTGAACCTAGAGAGAGAAACAGAACATAGCATGCTGAAAGAGGCAAGCCAGCCTGCTCCCTTGTTTTTGCAGCCCCCAGCCAGAGAAAAGACCAAGATGTTCCAGGAGCTGCTGAGTCAACAGTCCCTTCCCAACTTCAAGGCATCTGCATTTGTCCAAGGCCATCCCTGTGTAGGAGAGGAGGGTGGTCCTGGCTCCCTGCCTCAGTTGGCAGCCTGCTTTATAAAGGTTCCTTGGTTCCCGTTAGCCAGTTGAGCACTCAGAAGCCCATTCATATTGCTCCAAATCAAGAGCATGGGGAACTTTTTTCTGTCTGTGGCAACATGCCCTTCTAGGAAACCTTTCAGGAGCCATATGCCAGTTGTGGGTGGGCCAGATGCAAAGCCAGGCAGAACAACTCATGTAGATTTGTGGTACGGAAACACCCCCAGGGTATTTACCTATTTATTAGCCAGTGGTATGGTGGTTACAGGCCCCTGCTAGGAACTGGGAGACCAGGGTTCAAATCACCACTCAGCCATGCTGAAGATCACTGGGTAACCTCTTGTGAGTGACTGTCTCTCAGCCTAACCTACCCCCCCAGGGTTGTGATGAATCATGTATGCCACCTTGAGCTCATTGGAGGAAAAGTGGGATATAAATACAATATATGTGTATCTTTGTAAAATTTTACCCTGTTAATGCAGATGCATCACTTAGGGTAGCTTATAACAGTTAAACTCACAGCATCGTTATAAAAGCAAACACATATATACACACACACACGTATTTTTTTAAACCATACAATACAGAACACGAGTACGCAAAACTGATTACAAACAAAACTAAGATAAAAAGATGGTGATATGCCCGGCTGGGCAAAATCTACTACTAATACTGCCTTCACTAGCCTTTGGAAGGCAGTTAAAGAGGAAGCCATCCAAACTCAAAAGGGAAATAAATTCTACCTTGAGTGTGACTACTGAGAAAGCCTTATCTGTCATTACAGCCGGCCATATCAAGGGCCCCTCCATTATATCTGACTCCCAGCTCCCAACCAGCATGGTTAATGGTGCCTACAAACGAGGGATGTTAAGAAGTGGAGTAAGGCATCAGTATTGAGACCTGTGCTTTCCAACATATATGTAACTGTCCTGGTGTTGAGCTCCAAAAGGCTCTCTCCAGACTGGGTGAATGGGCATTAAGAGGCAAATGGAATGCAATGTAAGGAAGCGTGGAGCAATGCATGCTGGGAGGGAATACACCCCAGTTTCACATATACACTGATAGGGTCTGCAAAGGACAGCGTGACTCACCAGGAAATATATTGGGGCTATGGCGTTACAGCGGGTGGCTTGGCAGAAATGCTGGTCCTGTGTACAGCCACTGCCGAAAAGACAATTTCCATTTAAGGGATCGTTAGGATTGAAAAGGAACTGCTAATATTGCAACACCATTATACAAATCTATGGTGCAACCACACTTTGAATCCTGTGTACAGCTGTGGTCACTGAATCTCAAGGAGGACATTGTAAGGCTGGAAAAAAAGATTCAGAAAAGGGCAGCCAAGATAATCACTGGGTGAGAGGAACTCCCGATCGAGGAACAGTTGGGGCTTTTTTAGTCTGTATAAAAAGGTAGTAAGGAGACAAGACAGAGGTGCATAAAACTGGACAGAGTTACATTTCCCCCCCTACCTTTTTCATTGTATTAGAACCTGCACTAATCCAATGAAGTTGAATATTGGAAGATCCTGGGCAAACAAAAGGAAATACTTCACACAGCACAGAATTATAAACTGGAAATTTGCTGCCACAGAATGTAGGTGATTGCCATCAACTTAAGATGGCTTTAGCAAAGGATTGGGGGTGGGGGTGGGGTTATACAAACCCATGGAGGAGGATAATGGCTACTATTCCTGATGGTTGTGGACCAATTCCAGTACTGGAGGCAGTATACCATATTTGCTCAAATGTAATGCACACCTTTTTTGGCCAAATTGCGTCGTGAAAATTAGGGTGTGCATTAGATTTCAGGGCGCATTTACATTCACCAGCAAATACTTTTTTGGTTTCAAGGCTTTGAAAACTGAGGTGTGCATTAGATTCGATGGCGCATTAGATTCGTGTAAATACGGTAAAAAGGTACAGGTAAAGGACCCCTGGCAGTTAAGTCCAGTCATAGACAACTCTGGAGTTGCGGCGCTCACCTCGCTTTACAGGCCAAGGGAGCTGGCGTTTGTCCGCAGACCATTTTTCCGGGTCATGTGGCCAGCATGACTAAGCCGCTTCTGGTGAACCAGAGCAGTGTACGGAAACACTGTTTACCTTCCTGCCGGAGCGGTACTATTTATCTACTTGCACTTTGACATGCTTTTGAACTGCTAGGTTGGCAGGAGCACGGAGCGAACAACAGGAGCTCACCCCGTCACGGGGATTTGAACTGCCGACCTTCTGATCAGCAAGCCCAAGAGGCTTAGTGGTTTAGACCATAGTGCCACCTGCGTTCCCCTGGTAAATACAGTACATGCCTCTAAATGCCAGTTGCAGGGAATCACAAGCTGCTGTTTCCCTCGGGTCTGGCTTGCAGGCTTCCAATTGGGGCATCTGGTTGGCCATTGTGAGAACAGGTGGCTGAACTAAGTGGGCCTTTGACCTGATCCATCAGGGCTATTTTTATGTTCTTAACCCAAGATACAGACAGTGATGGCATCAGCACCAGCTAAATATATACTTTCACCATCCTCCTTCCAGAAAAGCATAAGGCATCTCCACAGCCCCCAAGAGTGGCTGGGGCAACCCAGTCAGTTGGGTGGGGTATGATGATGATGATGATGATGATGTCCTGGGGTGCATCCCAGGGCCAAACAGAAAGGTTTGGAAATGCTACAATTGGCCCCTGGAACTGAGGCTCCCCAACCTTGATCACACCTGATGAAGAGTTCTGGAAAACTCAAGGTACTCCCCCAGCCATGTGGATTTTTGGTTTGTTTGTTTCATACAATTATATGCCACTTAGTTGTAAAAATAAATAAATAAATAAATAAATAAATAAATAAATAAATATCTCAAATCAATTTACAAAAGGAATATAAACTATAAAATCATCAGCAAAATTACCAATCAAATCTTAATATTCTTGTGCACCTGATGAGCCACAGATTTTCCACCGGTTTATAGGGACAGAGGAAAACTCAAGAGGATATGTTGGTTTTGGTTTTTTGCTATATATATATATAATACCACTGATTTATCTGTTAACTACAGAGAATTGCCTTCGAGTCCCCTTATGTCCAAGAAGTGGACAACTTTAAAAACAACAAAATAGTTCACTTTTCACAAGGTCAAAGTGGGTTATTAGCTCCCCATTCCAGATTCCCACAAAAGTTCAAAACAAAGCACGCTCTCCGCTATAACCTGGGGAGAGACTTATTGGACTGAATTCTTTAAGAAATGAATATACATGTCTGATACCTTTCAAGACTGTTATTTTCTCCATGCATCCCTATTTAGGGATCAGGCATAATATGATTGCTGTTGTCTATGTTTGCCTGTTGCATGTGTTTCAGAAATAACAAGAATACATTTTTAAAAGTGCAGAGGCTCGATAAGAAGTTGATGCTTATATGACCTAACTATCCCATAGCCAATAAACCTCCATGATTGAGGACCTGTCCCATGTGCAATGCAGAAGAACGATCTTCAGTCAGAGCCTGTTTGTTAGTTCTATGCTATTAAACCTGGGGTGACCCCAAAACACACTTAAAAGTAAGGAAGAGGAGGGATGCACCCAAAGCTTTGAACAACATCCTTTTAAAAAAAAATATTCAAAATTAAAACAAAACATATTATCCAGAAACACATCATCCTTATCCCCCCCCCCATTTTTCCTCCATCCCCCCACAGAACCCACCCACCCCCACCCCCCGGCTTCCCTCAGTTCCAGTCTTTGATTTATCTGAGAATGAGGTTTTCTGCGTGTTACAAAGTTGTATAGATCCTCAAACTATTTAGCTGATTATTATCAATAAAAAGTTTGTGAATGTTTATTCAAAGCCAGCCAAGGAGTCCAGTTCGCTTTGCTGCGTCTTCAAATACTTTGTAAAGGGTTCCCATTCATCTTTAAAGTCAGAGTTATCCTTGTCCCGTAGCTTTGAACAACATCCTATCCTACAATGATACAACCAAGAATGTATCCTGCAGGACAGTTGTCTTCAACCTTTTCAGACCCAGGAACCATTAGGGATAAGGAACAGAGAGACCCAGAATCCCATTCTGGTCCTCCACACCTCTCTATCTGGTCCTCAGAACTTTCCCTAGGCCACATGCCTCACCCCTTTTTTTCAGTGTTTTTGCCTGGCTGGAATACAGTCATACCTCGGGTTACAGACACTTCAGGTTATGCGTTTTCAGGTTGCACACCGCGCCAAACCCGGAAGTACCAGAACAGGTTACTTCCGGGTTTCGACGCTTGCGCATGCACATAAGCACTAAATCGCGCTTTGCACATGTGCAGAAGCACCAAGTCATGACCCGCACGTGCACAGACGCGACGCTGTGGGTTGCTAATGCTGCGGGTTGTGAATGTGCCTCCTGCATGGATCACGTTCGCAACCCAAGCATCCACTGTATGTCCCTGAATTCTTATCATGCCTCTTCCTTGTCTGGATGAAGGATGGAGAAGGGTATGCAAGTGAGTGTAGAATTTTGGCTACTGTGTGTTAAATGATTTACATTAGTTGCTCCACCCACTTTTGCCTCTGACCCCACCCACCACTGACCTTTGGAAGCTTTCCCAGAAGGGAATGTGGCATCCAGGCTGGAAAAGGTTCCCGACCCTGGAAAGAAAACTTAGTGTTGACCCAGAGACAACACTGGGACATCTAAGAGGAAACACTCTCCTAGCTCTGCAAGTGTAGGGTTTCTGGTTGCCCAAAACATAGTGTGGGGTTTATACTCCCAGCGCCTTATACATTTCTAAATACACTATGTACACTATGATTGGCATAGGGCAGTATTCTTGACAGTGCCTTGCATGACAATGCAGAGTTAAGCTTGGTGTAATTTTGGAATGTTTCATAGAAAATAATTTCCTGGGGCAGTAGGCATGTAATCCAATATCTTCTTTCAGAACGACTTGAACTGTGATTCCTGTGGAGTTCCATTGTGCCTAAAAGAGCTTGCATGCCATGCTCTTGAAAATGGAGCTCCTTGTGTTTTCAGTAATCCTAAATACTTAGATTTGGAGTAAGGAGTAAAGGGACCCCTGACCGTTAGGTCCAGTCACTGACGACTCTGGGGTTGCAGCGCTCATCTCGCTTTATTGGCCAAGGAAGCCGGTGTACAGCTTCTGGGTCATGTGGCCAGCATGACTAAGCCGCTTCTGGCGAACCAGAGCACTGCACGGAAATGCCGTTTACCTTCCTGTTGGAGTGGTACCTATTTATCTACTTGCACTTTGACGTGCTTTCGAACTGCTAGGTTGGCAGGAGCAGGTACTGAACAATGGGAGCTCACCCCATCATGGGGATTCGAACCGCTGACCTTCTGATAGGCAAGCCCTAGGTTCTGTGGTTTAGACCACAGCACTACCCACATCCCAAGGCCAACTGCATCCTGATTTGGAGTACACAGTGGCTACAAAGCCCCCCTTTCATGCTGATGGAGCGGCACTAGAATGCTGGAAGCAGGGACACTGCTGCAGAAATAGCAACAGGTCTCTGACAACAGACCACAGCATAACTGGCTGTTGTACTAAAATTCTCATCCTCTCTGACCATGGGCCATTCCGGTTAGAGTGTCACACCAGGTCCAAATGCCCACTCATCCTTGAAGTTCACGGGGTGGCCTTGGGCCAAACACCACCTCTCAGTCCATCCTACTTCTTCGCAAGGCCATTGCAATGATACTCACCATTTCAGATACTAGGCATATTCAGAAGAAATATAGGTTATATTTTGGAATAAAAGTTCTAACAAAGGTGTCCAAGAGATATTAGGGTTGCAGCCTGATGTACACCTGCTAGGAATTCCCATTGAACTTAGAGGGGCTTACTTGTGAGTAAACATCCTGAGGTTGAGCTATACCAAGTCAACTTACTAAGCCCCAGGGGGACTTACTCCCCCAGTAAGCATGTGGAAGTATTTGCTGTGTGTGATGAAGAAGGACCCCTTCCCATTGGAACCTCACCTCCAACAGAGACTTCACTGAGATGCCTTATTTTGATTATGCATTTTGCGTTTTTATATTGTGATTTTATCTTGTGCATGGGTACAGAGCGGTATATACACTTAATAAATAATAATAACATACTAACAACTCAAGTCCAACCTACACAAGCTGCACTATGTGGTTAATATCATCAGCCTACTTGAGAGGGCGACTGCGAGAACAACTGGAGATATAAGAAAATCACTTTGAGCGCTCAAGAATTGCACTACAAGTATCAGGAAGGGGGAAATCTCAGGACCAGAGGGCCAGATGTGGCCCTTGGGACTCTTCCTAGGCCACTCCTTCCCTGCAAGCCACACCCCTCTTCCCAGACCACACCCCTTTCCACTCCCACTTTGTGTCCTCCTTGAGTGCTTCTGCGTGACTGTAGAATGGAGGGTTGTGCGTATATGCAGACAAATGTGAACTACGTGACTTCAAGGCTCACTCCATTCCTGTGACTGCAGTCTGTTTTCACTGCTGAATTCTAAATTATTCTAACCTGCCCTGGGACCTGCTGCTAAAGGGTGGGTCATCATAATAAAAATTATTGACTGAACTTGATCTTGGTTTTGGTGTACTACAGCCTACTGTACAAGCCATTGTTCTATTTACTTTTGGGTTCTGGTTGTGCCCGCCATTGTCATGCAACCCTTGGAACACTGCCTAGGAGAGGAATGCGGACCTCAGGCTGGAAGAAGTTTCCCTACCTGCTTATGAATATCATGGCATTATATCTCATTTGGAGAAGTTGAAAACAAGAAAACCGGAAGCTTCAATCCCTACCTTGCAGATCCGCACAGTTGAAGGAAATCTACTTCCAAATCCACTCCCAAAGTAGGCATCTGTTTTATCCAGGTTCCTCTGTGCCAGAACTTTCCAAACTGTGTGTCGCGACACATTAATGTGTCAGGCTGCAGTGCATAAGTGTGTCATGCAAATGTTCCCCACACTCCCTTCCAGGGCTGGGAAGGGGTTAGTTTAACCTCTGGTTTGCTAGTAAAACTGAATTACTGTGTCGCGAAATGATGCATGTCTTAAAAAGTGCGTCACCAACATGAAAAGTTTGGAAAGCTCTGCTCTGCACCTTCCCCAACCACCACCTGGACACACATCACCCAAGCCTAACCTGCTTATCCAAGTCTGCCATATGTTCCAATTTCCAGATGTCAATGCTACATACATTTCACACATTTCCGCCTCCACGGAAAGGGCACAGCAAGTCACTTTGCCTCCACAGGCTAGTCATGCGTCGAATAGTGCAGGAGTAGCTAGTGGTGTACTGGTGCCTGCCAGATGCTTCCAGACTTCCAGCTCCCATCAGGCCCAGTCAAGTGCAGCCAATGTCAAGGTTGAGTTGCACTTCAGCAACATCTGGTGGGCACATAGGCTACCTCTGGGGTAGTGGCTAAGAGCATTGGATCAGAGCTAGGGAGACTTGGGTTCAAATCCTCACCCAACAAAACTCATCTAGTCACTATGGGCCAGTCACCCACCTACTGTGCAAGGTTAGTGGGAAGCCATAAAATTCAAGAAGTCAATGTAATAATATATCTCACCCAGCCTTTTTCTCCTCATGCAGAAGGTTTGTCCAGAGTCTATGCCACAGATAGAGCAATGCTATACATGTCTACAACAAGTTGTTTTATGCTCAGTAGGGCTTACTCTCAGGTAAGCATGCACAGGATTGTGACCTCAGTCAACCATCAACAAGGAGGGATGCTACTTGGACTTTTGGTATATTTGATTCATTCTGGCTCAGCTGAATATAGAAAAAATTGTCTCCCCTGCAACCAACATTTCAGAATGCTCAAGGTTGCTTTTTATACATGTGGGGAAACCTGTGGCACTGCAGATGTTGCTGAGCCACAGCTCCCATAATCCTTTACTACTAGCCATGCTGGTTGGCACTGGTGGGAGTTGGACTTCAGTGACACCTGAAGGGCCACAGGTTGCCTCCTGCCCACCCCACCTTAAACCAAACAGAACACTGTCCTCTTACAGAAGACCACTCCCCACCCCAGTTCACACAAACTCCCTAACTGTGCTGAACACACTTAAGTTCTACTAAGAGAATTCTGGGGTGCTGTCACTCTCCTATTCCACCAAATCTGGAAGCATTGAGCGCATTAAGCTCAGATGCTTAAGATTACTCAAGCACTAAGAACTTGAAGCACTCTCCACATGTTCAGAAGCTCCTAACACAATCACGTCACAAGGCAAAGCATACAGAAAGCAGTTTTACCAGACCTGACCACTCACTCAGGAGTTAAGCCTCTGGGGCACTCCTTTCCGAAAGAATGCTGAAGAGTTAGCCAGACAATTGGGGGGGGGGGGTTCCTTGTGTTTGGCTATTACTATTATTCATTTATTACCTGCCTTTCACCCTAGGGTCCCAGAGCAGGTTATAACACTGAAACAAAATGTCAGCAACAGTTTAAAACAACTTACAATAATAAAAATGTAGGTCCTATAGTATTTTAAGATTCATCCCACCACTTCAGTGGATCTGGGTGGGGTTAAGATTTTTACCACCACAGGTCTATAGAAGAGACAGAGAGAACTACACCTACATGGAAGCAAAGACATGGGACAGAGGGAGACAGAGCCACAGACAACAGGAAAAAAGTTATCATTTCAGACAGGTAGTTGTGGGGTGTGGCTTATTTGACGTTAAGGCCTCCTTCAACGCCCCAAAATCAAGTCTCGCTGCTCAAACCAGGCAAAGATACAATACACAGTCCCTGAGCATAGACAGAGGATATTTTCCTCAACCGTAATTAAGCTTCCCCCCCCCACTGCGCGCACATCAAAGCCACTCCTCTTTCTCCCCCACGAAAGAAAGTGGGAAGAAGAAAGTAATCCTGGTGCGACTGTGAGCCTCGGCACCTAAGAGCAAGGGGGCTTAGAGAGTGAAAGAAGATGGACGACAGGTGGAAAGGTTCCCCACCCACCCACCCAAAAAAGTGTCCCGACAGCTGTGAACCCCTGCACCTATTCGCAAGCAGGCTTCGCGCAGAGGGTTAATGGGAATAGGAAGACGTGGAGAGGGTAGTGGAACGGACGTGGGAAACGGAGTCCCCCTCCCCTCCCCTCCGCTCCCTCCCTACTTGCTCACTCACCGCGGTACTGGAGCGCTCCAGCCAGGCGGACGGTGACCGTGCCAGTCAGAGGCTCGCCGGGGCTGTAGACGACGCGGCTGTCGCCCAGGCGGATCTCGAAGAGCTGGATCTTCCCCATAGCCGAGCCGGGGCTGGAAGGGGTCGGACGATGGAGGCCTTGCGCTCTTGCTGTCGCTACGGGCTCCTCTTTTTTTCCTGCTTCGGGACGACGGTCGGCGGCGGCTGATGCCTGCTGCGCTTTTACGCTCCGCTCTGCTCTCTCCGCCTCTCCGGGCAAAACTGCGGAAGGCGCAGCTCGTCTCTCGTTCGCTCTCTACCTGCTTGCTCAGGGGACGGCCTGCGCATGGCCGGCCCCTTAAAGGGCCATCCCGTGGCCCCGCCTCCTCTCCTCCTGCCTTCCTTAATCCTGGTGTTCAGCTTCAGAGGCAGCCAGTCAAGGAAACACTAACCCGCCGCTGCCGCTATTTACGCGCTTGGATTTCATCCCCGCGAGATGTGATGATGGGTTTATCTTGGAAGTTGGGTCTATGTTTGGGTCTCAGCCGCATTCATGAGACGCTGTGCGGGTTTATCTTCCAGACAGAAGAGCTGAGGATAGAGCCTCCCGGCTCGGAGGCAGTCTATCCTCCGGCCGCAAGCAGCAGCGCAGTCAGGACAGGGCTTTGGGGGCCATTCTCACTCAAGTCCAGTGCAAAAGATACCTGCTGAATCTCTCAATCATCACCCCTGCACAGCTTCAGAAAACCACAGAATTAACAAGTTAACAGAAGTAAAGTCTGCCATCCTATCTCGCCCAGTCTCCTGCGGGGTTTTTGGGGGCACCTTAGTACGGAGTCACACCATCGGTCCCTCTAGTCAGTATCCTGTGCATTGGGGGTGGGGGCTTTTTTCAGTCCGAGGGCCAAATTTATGAACTACCTTCCAGGGGCCATATGCCCATGGATGGGCAGGGTCAAGGGCAAAAGTGGGCAGGCCAATGGATGTGCCTCTTCCCTTTCTACAATAGACTACATTCCAGCCATTCAGAGCTGGAAGTTTCTCTATACTATAAACTTATAGCGGTTTTTAAGGGTGCAGTGCCCCACACTGGTGTGGAAGGAGAGAATGGTAAGTGAGGCAGGAAGATTCAGGGACAATCAAAGAAACATTAAAGATTTCCATGTAGTATGGAAGCAGTACCCATGCCTCTTTCCAAGAGCATTGGCTATTCTTCTATAGTTCTCCACGATGCATTGTTGGGAACAGGGATTTTCAATTCTGACAAATATTAAAGATCAGAAAACAGAAAGGTTTATTTGTGTTGACGAGGAGATGAGAGTTTGTTTGTCTCAAGTTAGACCTAATATAAATGAGATAACCCAGCAAAAGCAAGTTCACGCCTCTCATTGAATGCATACTTTTACATATTTAAGAGGCTCATTTGTAATTATATTTTGGGAATTATTCATGCCCTTGTGCAGCCTAGGACTTGCCGATCAGAAAGTCGGCGGTTCAAATCCCCGCGACGGAGTGAGCTCCCATTGCTCGGTCCCAGCACCTGCCAACCTAGCAGTTTGAAAGCACGTCAAAGTGCAAATAGATAAATAGGTACTGCTCCAGCAGGAAGGTAAACAGCGTTTCCGTGTGCTGCTCTGGTTTGCCAAAAGTGGCTTAGTCATGCTGGCCCCATAAACCAGAAAAACTGTCTGTGGACAAACGTTGGCTCCCTTGACCAGTAAAGCGAGATGAGTGCCGCAACCCCAGAGTTGTCCGCAACTGGACTTAACTGTCAGGGGTCCTTTACCTTTACCTTGTTATCCCCAGCCTTAGAATGACTTCTAAAATAACTTCTTAAGCATTAGAATGGCTTAAGCATTAGTGAAGTACTATAGCACTCACAAAGAGGAGTGCTTGGACGCAACCAGACCAAGCAGCCATGCTTCTCGTGTCATGTGCAAAGTGCAGAGTACTGCAGGGAAGGGGAGCTTTAGAGCATACAGCTGTACATGTGGAAGTTTCCACGAAACCTGGAACCATGCGCGATAAGGGCTGTGAGAATGGACACCAGGAAGCAGGGAAACACACCAATCGTGATGCCAGAGCTGTGGCTATGGGGGTGCACTTTTTCCTCCCTGTTCCCATGTTGCTCTGCACAGCAGCTCCTGATGCAGGAGTGGGGAACCACTCTCTCAGCCTGAGAGCCACATTCCCTTCTGGGCAGCCGACTGGGGGCCATATGCTAATAATGGGCAGAGCCAGGGGCAAAGGTGGGGTGGAGCAACAAATGTAGATTTCACCTGGAAGGGATTGATAGAAGGTTCCCCCACACACACCCCTAGAGTAAGCCATGATGGCACACAAACCATTGGAAACCCTATTAAAGGGAAAAGCTAGCCTGCTGCACATTATCCCAGAGCTGTCTCCTCTGTCACAGTTAACGACAGGCTCCTGAGCTCAGAGCACTGATTCATGTTCCAGGAACTTAGTGGCCGGTGGTTATCGGCAACAAGAGTGTTTAGCCACATGAAGTGCAGCCAAGCGTATGTGTTCTCTCTCTCTCTCTCTCTCTCTCTCTCTCTCTCTCTCTCTCTCTCTCTGTCGCTCTGTCTCTCTGTCTCTCTCTATTCATTTACTGCAGTGACAAGATGTAAGTCAAGGAGTGGGTGAAATAACACCCCCCTCCTATGGATAAATTACTTAATTTTGACAGAAGCAAGTGGTCCCCTGTGTAGAACCAAATGATGAAAATGTTCCAGAAGGCCTATAAATGTCATCTTAATACACAAGAAGGGACGCGGGTGGCGCTGTGGGTAAAAGCCTCAGCGCCTATGGCTTGCCGATCGAAAGGTCGGCGGTTCGAATCCCCGCGACGGGGTGCGCTCCCGTTGCTCGGTCCCAGCGTCTGCCAACCTAGCAGTTCGAAAGCACCCCCGGGTGCAAGTAGATAAATAGGGACCGCTTTCTAGCGGGAAGGTAAACGGCATTTCCGTGTGCGGCTCTGGCTCGCCAGAGCAGCGATGTCACGCTGGCCACGTGACCCGGAAGTGTCTCCGGACAGCGCTGGCCCCCGGCCTCTAGAGTGAGATGGGCGCACCAACCCCAGAGTCTGTCAAGACTGGCCCGTACGGGCAGGGGTACCTTTACCTTTACCTTTAATACACAAGAGCTGCAAGAATGAGCTCATATACATTTACCTGCTTTAAAGCCTTAGTTTTAGGTAAGTGGGGGAGGAGCCAGTAGCTACTCCCTTACCTGGGAGATGGATGAAGAGTTGGGAATGGGCCTCTAAGCCAGGGATGGTTTAATGATGCCAGCCTTTGTGTATAAGGAATGAGTAACTTAAGGGATGCGGGTGGCGCTGTGGGATAAACCACAGAGCCTAGGGCTTGCCGATCAGAAGTTCGGTGGTTGGAATCCCCGCGACGGGGGGGGGGGAGGTAAACGGCGTTTCTTTGCGCTGCTCTGGTTTGCCAGAAGTGGCTTAGTCATGCTGGCCACATGACCTGGAAGCTGTGCGCCGGATCCCTTGGCCAATAAAGCGAGATGAGCGCCCCAGCCCCAGAGTCGCCCACGACTGGACCTAATGGTCAGGGGTCCCTTTACCTTTACCCTTTAATGAGTAACTTAACAGACCTAAATGTGCATGCACACGAAAGCTTATACCCAGAATAAACTTAGTTGGTCTCTAAGGTGCTACTGGACAATTTTTTAATTTTTTAATTTATTTAGACTGCGTCAGACCAACACGGCTACCTCCCTGAATCTTTAATGGCACCTAGCAGACAAGTCATGGCGACAGCTTGGTGCTTTGGCATCCCTCTGGAGTCTGTAAAGGGCTGTGTTGTAAGTTTACACCTTTCATTAATAAAGCACTAGAACTGGCCATCCTGGTGGTTTTGGCATCCTTCTTTCGTTTCCTTGCACCAAACCACTCGCATAGGCCCTCCTTTGGGCCTGTGGGTGAGGACATCCTCTCTCACTTCCCACCCTCTGACCTTTTTCACAGCTCTCCCAAGTGGAACCCAGCTGAAGCAAAGATTGAAAAGAGATCAGCTAGGCACATGGTAGACAGAATCAGGGAGCTGGAAGGAATCCAGAGGTCATCTAGCAACCCCCCAGCCAATGTAGGAATTCCACTACCCCAGCATCCCTAAGTTTATATTTATATAGTCTATAGCTTATTTAAATGTTTATAATCTCACCTTTATAATCTCCAGGCACGTTACAAAATAGAATAAAATCGATGTATAAATACCTGTAAAATTAATTTCTTAAAAAACATCAAAAAACGATCAGTAGATTCCAGTTGGTTAAAAAGAGAAATTCATAGAGCAAAGGCAGGTCTAAACAATAGTTTTCAGACGATGTCTGAAAAAAGGCAGGGGCGGTTCCTGCCCAAACCTCTAGTGGCAGTGAGTTCCACAGGGCACCTAGTAAAGGTCAACCAAACCCTGAGGAGTGTAGAGAACCCCATAAGTGCCCCATCAGAGAATGAAGGTAGAATATATATATATATATATATATATATATATATATATATATATATGTACTTTGGATCCAAGTTGCTTAGGGCTTTTGGAATTAACACAAAATCCTTGAACCTGTCCTGGAAACAAACTGGTAATGTATGGGTGTGTGTGTGTTAATAGCCTACTGTTGACTGCCCTTTCCACTGCAAACTTAGGGTTGTCTCCAACACCCAAGACTTAGAGTAGACCCTGATCTAAGTTGGCCATGTCCATTATTTATCAATGGCTCTCCACGGCATAGAACAAGCTTTATATACAACCCATTGCTTTTTGCACACTTACAGAGGAGTGCAAAACATTTGTTTGTTTGTTTTTAATTCCTACTTTACTGGGCTCAATTCTATGTTTTGTTTTCAGCACAGTATTTTTAAAGTCCAATGCAGCTCGGGGGCCAGGTTACCTGAAGGGCCCCCTTGCCTCTACAGTGGTACCTCGGGTTACGAACTTAATTCGTTCTGGAGGTCTTTTCTTAACCTGAAACCGTTCTTAACCTGAGGTACCACTTTAGCTAATGGGGCCTCCTGCTGCCGCCGCGTGATTTCTGTTCTCATCCTGAAGCAAAGTTCTTAACCCGAGGTACTATTTCTGGGTTAGTGGAGTCTGTCACCTGAAGCGTCTGTAACCTGAAGTGTCTGTGACCCGAGGTACTACTGTATAAGCACCTGTCCTGCAACTGTACGCTTCCATAGCAGTGTTGTTAAGAATTCTGCAAACTGGGGGTTCGGTGTGATGGCTCCATCTCTATGGGATCAGCTCCTGGTCAAATGTAGACAAGTTTGTATAACATTTTTGCTTTTAGTTTTGCAGAACTTATTTTTCAAGAGGGCTTTCAGTGACGGGTGACTCGGCAGTTTTATATGGGACTGATAAGGGCAGAAGGCAGGGCGGCCAACAGGAAGTGGAGCCAGAGCCGAGAATAGGCGGAGCCAACTAATTTTAATTTTGCCCCCATCCTCCTTCCTGCTGAAGGATTACAATGTGTGTGTGTGTGGAGGGGGGGAATCTGTGGGAAGGTTTGCGCACACCTCATTTTTTATTCCCATGCACCTTTTATTCTCACCACAGTCCTCCAAAGTAGGCTAGGCTGAAGGCTAGTGATTGGCTCAGCAACGTACAGCCTGCAAACTTAGCATCTGAGTGCGGCTGCGAATCAAGGACTCTGCAAACATAGGCTAGCACTCCAACCCCTAAACCGCACTGCCTCTTCTTATATCTCTGATGAGGCATAGATTATTTGACAGTGACATTCCCCCCGCAGTGCAGAGATGCAATAATGGGGGAAACAAACACAGCCTCTTAACCCAACAGGGGTGGAATACTTTTATAGACTGGGGGCTGCAATCCAGCGATGGGCGGAGCCAGATGTAAAAGTGGGTGGGGCATGGGTGGTGAGGGTCGTGGCCTTGAGGGCTCCCCACCGCTGTTCTACAACACTCAGGCGTGGCTGTTTAAAAGACGCAACCAGCGTGCTTTCCTTTTGCTGAGAAGACATTTCACGGCCTTTGATTTTATGATTCCAGGAATTTTTTTTTTACATCAGCAGTGATCAGGAATGGTGACAAAGCAGGTTTGCCTTACAAAACACAAACAAAGCAGGGGGAAGTCCAGGAATGCAGGACCGAAGCCTTGCGGATCAGTCTTGAGCCTCCAAGGCTCTTTGTCAAGTACACGGTTACACGCCTCTCCTCCTTAGTCACCTCTGCACGTCAAGTGATGAAAGTAGCTGATAATCATCTGACTGTACACACAAGGCAGAAACTTGCAGATATGCACATCAGGTCTATGGCTGGCCGCTGAAGATTGCTCTCGATGACAAGACATCTGAGAGGAGCATCACAAGCAGTTGGAATGTAAACGGACACCACAATTAATGTGGCTTTGACCAAAGTGTGAAAATAAACGCACATGTCCGAAAGAAACAGCTGTGTGAAAGCTTTCTGGTGATCAGTGAAAAGGTAGCACAGTATTGAGTGGCAGTGGGGAAGCTCAGGGCAAGGGCTGGATGTGGTCTTCCAGGCCTCTCTGTGTATCCCTCAGAACTCTTGCTAGGCCACACCCATTGGTCCTTGCATTAATTTGCTCCCCTCGCTTTTGCCTCTTGCTCCGCCAACCCCTGGCATGTGGCCCTCAGAAGATTGCCCAGAAGGGGCTGTGGCCTTCAAAGGTTCCCCGCTTCTTGTACTGAGGAAGCTTTCAGGTTTATCTGACTCAAGAATGGGGTTAGGGGTCAGCATCATTGGGCATCTGCGAAGCTTCACATTGCAGCGTCCTGGAAGCATCTCCAGCTAATATTTCCTGCAGCAACCAGTCCCTTGTACTCTTTTCTCATGCGATAGACTTGGCTTGTGATATTAACTTAACAAAGAGACTGACTTTGACCTCTTATTCTCTTTTCCTACAGAATTCTAACTTGCTGGTATAAAATAAGAGGCTTGGAATCCCAATGGTGATGTCTCAATGAGCTCCCGTATCTTACCACCCCCTACTCAGAGCAGGACCCAAAAATGAATGGATTTTACTATCTTAGGGCCATTAATTTCAGTAGGTCTGCTCTGAGTAGGACTCAAATTGGATGCAATTATTATTGTTATTATTTTTTATTGATTGACTGATTGAGTTTATATCCTGTCCTTCCTCCCCAAGGACCCCAGGGCAAAAGAGGGCAAAAACATTTTAAAACAGATTAGAAAACATTTGAGAAACAATTGCAGTTAAAAACATTTCCCCATCCATCTTGAAGTTGCCAGGATTTTCAAATGCCCATGTAAATAGGAATGTTTTTAAATTCCTTCTGAAAGTTAATAATACAGTGGTACCTCTGGATACGAACAGGATCTGTTCCGGATCCCTGTTCGCATCCTGAAGCGAATGTAACCCGCGCCTGTGTGGGTCACGATTCACCGCTTCCGCGCATGCACGTGACATCATTTTGACCGTCTGCGCATGCGCGAGCGGCGAAATTGGAAGTAACGCGTTCCGTTACTTCCGGGTCGCCACGGAGGTGCAACCTGAAAGCGCTCAACCTGAAGCACATCTAACTCGAGGTATGACTGTAATGGAAACAAGCACATCTTACTAGGCAGGACATTCCACAGCCAGGAAACCACCACTGAGAAGGCTCTGTCATGGGTCAAAAGCAACCTTAATATTACTTAATAACAAAAATAGATTTCTATCCTGCCTTTCCACCAATGTATGCAAGGCAGCTGAATGGCATTTTAAAAATGCAAATAGCGAGGGTAGACAAACCCCAACCTATATCAGGTCCCGGGTGGTAGGGGAGCTTTCATCCTTCCTCCTCTCTCTCCCATACACACAGACACACAGAGAGACTATGACTACAATCTGAATTCAGGCTTTCTGTGCCTACATTGCCTACAGGGAACCAGGCAGAGGGTCTTCTCGATAGTGGTGCCCGCCCTGTGGAACGCCCTCCCATCAGATGTCAAAGAGATAAACAACTACCTGACATTCAGAAGACATCTGAAGGCAGCCCTGTTCAGGGAAGTTTTTAATATGTGTGACATATAGTGTGTTTTTGGTCTTTGTTGGAGGCCACCCAGAGTGGCTGGGGAAACCCATCCACATGGGTGGTGTACAAATAATATATTATTATTATTATTATTATTATTATTATTATTATTATTATTATTATTACATTGGAAGAACAGTTTGGTGTTGCACCAAGGCTTCTCGTCTTCCAGAGCAGCTGTGATTTGTATCCCAACTAGGTCCTATTCAAAGCAGACCCACTGGAATTGATGAACCTAAGTTAGTTGCCCATAAATTTCAGCAGCTCTTCCTTAGGTAGGACTAACTGGGACTGGGAGTAGGCATGGGATAAGAACTAGGGATGATCAGGTCTATTTCCAGAGCTCACAACTGTGTTTGCCAGAGGGCTCTCGTGAGGTGACGCAGGAGCAACCTGTTTCTCCACATGGCCCAGTTACAAAGGGCACACTCCTACCATGTCACAACCCACAAGACAGTGACCCACAAGAGATGGCAGATTATGTCATCTCTTCACCTGAGTCAACTCTCAACGGTCTGCTATCTATCAGTGTCGTGGCATGGGACACGTAAAGGAATGAAAGCTGCCATGTTGGAACTGGCTCCTCAGCTAGCCAGCCTTTCTCAACCTGTGGGTCCCCAGATGTCGTTGAACTACAACTCCCATCACCCCTAGCCAGCAAGGCCAGAGCTCAGGGATGATGGGAGTTGTAGTCCAACAACATCAATTTTTAAAAAAGTTTTCATCAGCTAAAAATCACTCCCAGATATTCATAAACATATTTTTTTAAAAAAACAAAACACCTGAATGATTAATATGAATGTGGGAAACTTTTAATTTATTATTTAAATTTGAATGCTACACTCCCTATAAACAGGCTCAAAGTGGCTGACAACAGAGCAATAAAAATGCAAGTCAATTGTTACAATAACATTCAAATACTTTAATTCGACAATCCAGCAAACAACTCAGTTTGATTTATATGACCATTATGAGGACAATTAAGAAAAACATACTGTTCTGTAACAGTCAGCTGGTGACTTGCGTAATTTTTGCAATGCTCTTGTTTTAATTGTTGTTAGCTACATTAATAAATAAATAAATATGAAATTGCGGTATACAAATATTCTTATCTTACTATATAAATTTAAGGTGCCATCATGCTCTGTGGTTTGCATGCTGAGATGTGCTTCTTCCAAACCTCTGTTAAATATCCCTGCAGCAGGGTGAGTGGGAGAGCTCTACACACCAGTTTAGCAAGCCACTCTGTGAAGCACCTCCAGGTCTTTGAAAGGTGGGCTGGGTGGTGGAGCTTGGGCCAAGCCAAGCCAGCAATGGGGGAATAGGTGAGGAAGTGGGCAAGGTGTAAAGGGAGCAAGGTTTGGCCAGGTGTAGGGGAGGAGCAAAGGGATAAAAGGGACAGGGCGTAGCCAAGGGGGGCAGGAAGGGGCAGCTGCCCCCCCCATCAATAAAAATACAAACGGAGATTCTACCCCCTCTAATTGGGGTGCAGGTGGCTCTGTGGTCTAAACCACAGAGCCTAGGGCTTCCGATCGGAAGGTTGGCGGTTTGAATCCCCATGACGGGGTGAGCTCCCGTTGCTTGGTCCCTGCTCCTGCCAACCTAGCAGTTCGAAAGCACGTCAAAGTGCAAGTAGATAAATAGGTACCACTCCAGTAGGAAGGTAAATGGCGTTTCCATGCGCTGCTCTGACCCATGGCCACATGACCCAGAAAAACTGTCTGCGGATAAACGCCGGCTCCCTCGGCCAGTAAAGCGAGATGAGCGCCGCAACCCCAGAGTCGTCTGCGACTGGACTTAACTGTCAGGGGTCCCTCTACCTTTAACTTTTGCCCCCTCTAACAAAAGGCCTGTCCCCCCACCAAAAAAAACACCCCTGGCTACGTTCATGGGAAGCGATGCAAGCAGAGCTGTTAGCCCTAGCAAAAAAAATTGCATAAAATAAACATGGAACCATATCAATTAATGACAAATTGACTATTGTGAGTTGAAAGAGCTTCAGGCGACAAGCCTTGTCTTAGAGGCTTTATTCTCTTAGAAGAGAGAATGCTTCTTCCTAGACAAGGCTTGTTGTGAGACCTACAGGCGATGCAGGGGGGTGGAGGGTGCTATCTGAAGAGGGAGGATGCAGCCTGTGACACATACACAGAACCCTACGCAGCACAGTCTCTTCCAAGAAAAGACATTCCCTCTTCCTTTAGCAGAGAGGAAACCTATTCTAATATGATGCCTGCACTCACATGTGCATGGATAACTGTGCAAAACAGGGTGATGGGTGACTGGTGGCATATGAAAAGAGGCAGTATATTCTCTCTCTCTCTCTCTCTCTCTCTCTCTCTCTCTCTCTCTCACACACACACACACACACACACACACACACACCCCTTTAGTTAACAACACTGTTGTCTTGACCCACAACTTAAACAAGTGCCACTATGTGTCCATCTTTTATAAACAACGGATGCTCTCCTCACTTTGGACCGTTTGTAGTTTTTGATAGGTAAAAAGGGATACAGGATTAATCAACAGTTAATCAACTAAAACAGAGTAGTATCCCAACTAAGTTATATTCAGAGTGGACCCATTGAAGTTAATGAACATGACAAAATTAGGTCCATAATTTTCAATGGCTTGACTCTGAGTGGAGCTCACTTGGATCCTAAGTGATTAATCAAGGTTTCTCAAATCAGCCAACAGGTTCAATACTAATAACTGAGGCTACAAAACCAGTGTTCCAACCCATCGACTGTGATTCTAACTTTGCACAGGGTTGTTCAAGATTGGAGGCAGCTTGGGCGCATTCTCAATTGGCACCCCCTCACTTCTTGCAAGATAAGGGGACCCACAGAAGTTGTTCAGGCCATGCAACGGGTCAGGGCAGCACTGCATTTGCTATCAAGCTGAGAATTCAGCAATCTTGAGAAACTCACTGCTCAAGTTTCCGGCCCTCGTGAAAGAAATGTGTGAGCTGTCACTGATGAAATCAGCAACACTCGTGGGAGGGGTGGTCATAGCTCCTCCCTATAATTAGCAGAAGTTTAGCTAATTAGTACTTGTTGCACAAGTGCATTTTACCTGACACAGGATTTTAGATGAATGTGCTGCAGGCATGTGTGTGTGTATTGCTACTTGCAACCCCAAGTTCCATGATCAGTGCATGATTCCAGGGGTTGCAGAATTGCTTGCCAGGGTCTGTGTTCCCTTTTGGAGAATGAGGTGCAACAGTGACTGTGGTGTCTTTGTAATGTTGTTGTTGTTGTTTAGTCATTTAGTCGTGTCCAACTCTACGTGACCCACTGGACCAGAGCACGCCAGGCACTCCTGTCTTCCACTGCCTACTGCAGTTTGGTCAAACTCATGCTGGTAGCTTCGAGAACACTGTCCAACCATCTCATCCTCTGCCGTCCCCTTCTCCTTGTGCCCTCCATCTTTCCCAGCATCAGGGTCTTTTCCAGGGAGTCATCTCTTCTCATGAGGTGGCCAAGTATTGGAGCCTCAGCTTCAGGATCTGTCCTTCTAGTGAACACTCAGGGCTGATTTCCTTAAGAATGGATAGGTTTGATCTTATTGCAGTCCATGGGACTCTCAAGAGTCTCTTCCAGCACCATAATTCAAAAGCATCCATTCTTCGGCAATCAGCCTTCTTTATGGTCCAGCTCTCACTTCCATACATCACTACTGGGAAAACCATAGCTTAAACTATACGGACCTTTGTTGGCAAGGTGATGTCTCTGCTTTTTAAGATGCTGTCTACGTTTGTCATTGCTTTCCTCCCAAGAAGCAGGCGTCTTTTAATTTCGTGTCTGCTGTCACCATCTGCAGTGAGTCTTTGTAATACATGGTTTTATTTACACATATATACAACCTGCACCTAGATGGAGGGATTTCTGAGCATTCATGTACTATGAGGGTCTGGCTACTTCTCCCATAAGTGCAGCATTTACTTCAAAGGACAGCAAAAAGCCATCCTCTGTATCTCATTGTTCAAGCCTGTCATCCCCAGCTCACTTGGAGTTCTGTCTCTCCTTCTTCTTCCTGCTGTTAAGTGACTCCCAGGACCTCCCTTCAGCATATATCATTAAATGCTGGAACACCAAACCTGGCATTTGCCTCTGGCTACTAGCACCCAGTGAGAGCTGGACCATAAAGAAGGCTGATCATTGAAAAATTGATGCTTTTGAATTATGGTGCTGGAGGAGACTCTTGAGAGTCCCATGGACTGCAAGAAGATCAAACCTCTCCATTCTGAAGGAAATCAGCCCTGAGTGTTCACTGGAAGGACAGATTGTGAAGCTGAAGCTCCAAGACTTTGGCCACCTCATGAGAAGAGAAGACTCCCTGGAAAAGACCCTGATGTTGGGAAAGATGGAGGGCACAAGGAGAAGGGGACGACAGAGGACGAGATGGTTGGACAGTGTTCTCGAAGCTACGAACATGAGTTTGCCCAAACTGCGGGAGGCAGTGGAAGACAGGAGTGCCTGGTATGTTCTGGTCCATGGCGTCACAAAGAGTCGGACACGACTAAACAACTAAACAACAACAACTAGCACCCTCCCAAGAAGGGGCCCAACTCCCCCTTGCCTGGCTGTTGCCCTCTGATGGTTTCCTGGATGGACCGTTATTGGACTTTGTCTAATCATGGCCCATTCAGATACTTCTAGGAGCTGGCTTGGCTCATTAGCATAAATCCAGGGGGTTTCTCTGCTCGACAAAGTTTAATCAAACTTCGATTAATTATAATTTTTACTAAATCATAAACACATTTAGGGAGATCTAGTCCCCCCAAAACTTCATAATATCATACATGAATGCTGCTGCCTCTGCTTGTAAATTGTTGCAGTTGTCTTTGTAAAGGCAGGAATATATCAAAATCAAGAGTGGTCCCTTTTCTTATCTGCCTCATCTTCCTACCTAATTCCTACCTGAAGGGCTAAAGGGCACTGACTGAGGCTGACATCAGCACTTACTCTTCAAAAAACAGGATTGTAGCCAATGGTTTCCATGAGCAGGCCCATTAAAATTAATGGACATGACTAATAAGGATCAATTAAATTAAATGGTGGTAGACAGGGCTTTTTCTCAGCTGGAACTCACTTCCAGCATCTCTCAGGTGGGCTCCATTGCCATTCTAAGAGAACAAGGGAGGTGTTCATTGTGAGTTCCAGCACCTTTTTCTCTAGAAAAATAGCACTGGTTGTAGACAACTCAGAAAGATCTGTGAAGTTTTGCTGGTGGACCAAACTACAGCTTTTTGTGATGAATTGCTCATTTTGAAAAATAAAGTAATGTTGCTTTGGAAAAACACCTTTCATATTGCCAGTTAGATACCTGAATCTGGTCCTTGGGAGGTGAGTGGTGGGACTGGTACACACATAGGATGATCCTTAAAACAACCCCTATGAGTCAGGAACCCAAGGAGAGGGCCATGAATAACCTGTAACCCCTAGTTATGAAACAGACAAGTGCTACTCTCCCCATTTCCCAGGTGGGAAGGATGAGGCACAAAGGAGACATGCTCTTTCCCCCAAGGCTGCAGAGTGATTCAGACTGCTAAGCAGCACCTCCTGGTGTCCAGTCTCATGATCAACTCAATGCATTGGATTCTACTGAGGAAGGCAGGATATGACCCTGATGATTCACACAGGTGATCCTCTAGCGTTTGGTGAGATAAGGCCGGCGTTGGGAGGCAGAAAGGACTGTTATTAGGCTATTACAAAACGAGACACCTTCCCTTCAAAGGGGAACTCAGAACCAGTGCTACAGTTAGGTGATTTTAGTTTCTGAGTAGATCAGAGTTTAACGGTCTTCAAGGCAGTATGTGTGCTTCTTCAGATGATAATGTGGAATCACAGAACTGTAGAGTTAGAAGGGACCCCAAGGGCCATCTAGCTCAACCTCCTGAAATGCAGGAGTCACAACTAAAGAATCCCTGACAGATGGCCATCCAACCTCTGTCCTCTCTTCACCCGCAGTTCCCATCATTCAGAGGCATATCACCTCCAACAGTGTGTGTGGGAGGGACATACTAACTGTGGCCAGTAGCCACCTATAGCCTTAACCTCCGTGACTTCACTAAAGGTTCCCCCAGCCTGAACCACCAGCTAAAGTAATCGTAAGAAGAGCCCTATTGGATCGTGTAGTCCTTATAATTGGCAACCACAAGAGGCTCAGTGGTTTAGACCACAGAACCACCCACATCCCTATTGGAGGCAACGGGCAAGGAGCCTATTGGAGGTGGGTTCAGTTCACCCTCTGCATGGGCTGCCCTGGCACACCACCCTGTCTTGCTCCCTCAGCTGCCCAGTCCACCAGGGGGACACAACATTTGCCGCGCTGCGGGCACCAGCAACCCACGCTACATCACTGATTGAATGGCCCTGAGTTCAGGTATTATTTACGTGAGAGGGATAGGCATAATTTGGTGGTGAAATCAAAGGGCAGGTGGGTGGTGCTGTGGTCTAAACCACTGAGCCTAGGACTTGCCAATGGGAAGGTTGGCGGTTCGAATCCCCATGACGGGGTGAGCTCCCGTTGCTCGGTCCCAGCTCCTGCCAACCTAGCAGTTCGAAAGCACACCCAAAAGTGCAAGCAGATTAATAGGTGCCGTTCCGGCGGGAAGGTGAACGGCATTTCCGTGCGCTGCTCTGATTTCGCCAGAAGCAGCTTAGTAATGCTGGCCCCATAAACCAGAAAAACTGTCTGCGGGCAAACGTCGGCTCCCTCGGCCAGTAAAGTGAGATGAGCACCGCAACCCCAGAGTCGTTCGCGACTGGACTTAACTGTCAGAGGTCCTTTACCTTTTTAATGCCAATTTGGGAGTAAAAGTTCCACCCCACCCGTCTGTTCATAAAGAGAAGAGGACATCCAAAATGTGCTGGAGGGCAAAACAAGGACAATTTGTTAATCTACACACATGCTCCCCATCTCTTTCAAAAGCTTTCTGCTCTTTAATGAGGATTCCATGGAATCAAAATGAATACATACAGCTGAAAGAATATCCATTATCAAGTCTAAAGATGCTTCCAGTCTATGTGCAAATCAATAGGTATGTATTTATAACATTCACTGTAATAAAAATGATCCAGTCATTTTAATAACTTCTCCTTAAATCCATTTTGTTTTTGTTTTAAATCAATGCAGATGCCTTGATTGTTGTGTATCTTGAATGCTGAAGCATATTGACTTCAATTCTCTCTGTTCCACAGACAGAGTGTTCTTGAGTGTTGTTGATCATCCATTTTATTTTTTTATAATTGTTGTTGCAGTGACCATAATTAGTTAAAAACACAAATATTGATGGACACATTCTTTAGGCATAATAACTAGAATAATGTCTCCATCTTTCAGGGATGCGCATGTATTTTTTGCTTCTTGGTAGAGAAGAGGGCTGGGGGACATGTTTCAGCCAGAGGGCCTCGATCCCTTGGGAGGGGGACACATACCAGGGTGGGCAGGGCTATGAACTAAGGTGGGTAGAGCAATGAATGCACACCTTACCTTTGTGCAGTAGGCTAGCTCCTCCAACACTCACATACAGTGGTACCTCGGGTTACATATGCTTCAGGTTACATACACTTCAGGTTACAGACTCCGCTAACTCAGAAATATTATCTCGGGTTAAGAACTTTGCTTCAGGATGAGAACAGAAATTGTGCTTCCGCAGTGCAGCAGTGGCAGGAGGCCCAATTAGCTAAAGTGGTGCTTCAGGTTAAGAATCATTTCAGGTTAAGAACAGACCTCCGGAACGAATTAAGTACTTAACCCGAGGTACCACTGTATTCCCTTCTCTGTTCTCTATTCAGGCAAGCAAGAGGCATCATCAGAGTTCAAGGACACATCCCAGCCAGGCAAAAACACTCAGGGAGGGTGAGAAGCAAGGCTGGTGAGGGATGTGGCCTGGGGACAGTCCGAGAGCCAGACAGAGAGACTTGGAGGGCCATATTTTGCCTGTGGGCCTGAGAATCCCCATCCCTGCATGGGCGTAGCCAAGGGAGCTGGGTGGGGCAGGCAGCTGCTCCCTTGATCAAGTAAAACAATAGAAATACTTAATGAACTGACCAATCACGTCAGTTCCACCACCCCCAACAAAAGTCCTGCCCCTCCCCCCTCAGAAGAAAGAACAAAAAGCTTGAAAAGTATTAGGCAAACATACCAAAAAACCCTCTTGATTATTGAAAGTGATGGCAGGGGTGGTGGTGCCTGCAGATGTTGCTGGACTCCATTGGCCTCAGCATCTCCAGGAATGATGGGAGTTGTAGTCCAATAACATCTGGACGGCCTAGAGTTTCCCATCTCTGCTCGATGATACCTTTATGTGATTTCCTCTTAGGTTCAGTCCTGGATTCAGTTGCGGACTGAATTGCGATGAAGGTTTCTTTAAAATCACACTACAAGTGTCAACAGGATTACCAGTGCCAAGATGGCTGTGTTATCAACAACATCATTAAGTGTGTGCGCGCCTGCGAATGGCCACCGTTAATAACTTAATTATCACCATCTGGAGTTTTTCTCCATTTTATTTCCTCTTGATGTTGCTGTTTACAACTTTCCCCACGTGTGTGTGTGTGTGTGTGTGTGTACCAGGAAGTCAGAATATCCATGCATAACTTGAAGAGCAGATTTGTTAGTCTTTAAAATTAAGGGATCACAATTTTCTGTGTTGATTTAGCAAAACGCAGCCTCCTGGCACTTTAAAAATTAACAAAGGCATTCAGCATCAACTGACGAGGGTGAAGCATTTCCACATATTTGATCCTACATAGAGAGAACTTAGCCGCCTTCGCCATCACAACTCACCTTCCTGTCTCTCAAGCCCATGTGTTTTGGTTTTGAAAGGTGAGCACGGGGTTTGTTTGTTTTTTAAAAAGCACCGCTGCCTCCCTCTAGTGGGCAGAGACAATATTACAGCAGCTGCTTTTTAAGATTTGTGGCTGATATGGGAATCCCTCATGTTGAAATAACCAACTTCTGAATTAGAAATCTAAAACCCTTGGGAAGTTTTTCAGGCAAATTCCCTCCACTTGCCCAGATCTCCTAAATTAACATGTCTAAAGGAAGCAGGTGGTGCTGTGGGTTAAACCACAGAGCCTAGGACTTGCAGATCAGAAGGTCAGCGGTTCGAATCCCCACGACGGTGTGAGCTCCCGTTGCTCGGTCCCTGCTCCTGCCAACCTAGCAGTCCGAAAGCACGTCAAAGTGCAAGTAGATAAATAGGTACCACTCTGACAGGAAGGTAAACGGCGTTTCCATGCGCTGCTCTAGTTCGCCAGAAGCGGCTTAGTCATGCTGGCCATATGACCCGGAAGCTGTGCGCCGGCTTCCTCGGCCAATAAAGTGAGATGAGCGCCGCAACCCCAGAGTCGGTCACGACTGGACCTAATGGTCAGGGGTTTAAATGAAGAGGGTGGGATTTTCAGCTTTGAGGACAGGTGTGTGGGGATCCTTCGGCCTTCCGAATGTTGCTGAACTACAACTCCCATCAGCCCTTTGGCTGAAAAAAAAAGTTCCTTGCTACTGTTCTGCAAATTTGCGGAAATTATTGCAACCGGACAAAGCACTAAATTTCCTAACTCTTCTGACATTGATTCTGTCTTTCTCTTTCTTATTCTCCTGTGGGATTGCAGTGCACACATCTGGCAGCCAAGATGTGAGTGATGATGGCAGCTGTCTTTGCTCACAGACTGGTGTTTTATGAAGAGATGGGGTTGGCTTGGTCTTCTTCTTCTTTTCTTTTTGGGTAATGTCTTCTGGGTGATGGCCAACTGCCAAATATGAATCCTTGGTGTTGATTGTACACCATGTTTGTTTGCTGGAAGGGCACAAGGAAGGATATTTAGACTATGGCATTTGCTCCCACAAGAAGCAGGGAAAGCCACCAACTTGGATACCTTGAACAAATTCATGGAGGAAGATAAGACTAATGATGGCTACGTTCTCCATCCACTCTCAGAAGGCGTTGTTAGCATCTATCTGTCTCAATGGATTGAAGCCGAACTGCTGTGTTAGCAGCACTGTAGTGACCTCCTTGGAACAGAAGCCTGGGCAATGTGTATGGAGGTTCTGGGCTGCTCAGGCAACAAGACCTCCCCTCTCAACCTCACTGATGTGGTCCAAAGGAAAGCAGAGCAATACATTTGGCACCAGCTTGGCTGCAGGAATTGCCAGACGGAAACATACATACAAGGAATGGCCTCAGTCCAGTATATCTGAAGGAGCGTCTCCACCCCTATCGTTCTACTGAGGTCCAGCGCCGAGGGCCTTCTGGTGGTTCCCTCGCTGCGAGATGCCAAGTTACAGGGAACCAGGCAGAGGACCTTCTTGGTAGTGGCGCCTACCCTGTGGAACGCCCTCCCACCAGATGTCAAAGAGAACAACAACTACCAGATTTTTAGAAGCCATCTGAAGGCAGCTTTTAATGTCTGATGCATTACTGTATTTTAATATTTTGTTGAAAGTATAAATAAATTATTATTATTATTATTATTATTATTATTATTATTATTATTATCCAACCATCTTAGGGACCCCACTCTGGATTTGTGTAGGGTTTGCTCCTGAACCTTTTCTTCTCCCGAAGATATCCCATAGGGCAGGAAAGGTATAGGATCAGAGTTTTCCTTCTCCTAGATAGAAAGGAGGAAATGTGCCTCTGAGTTGCAGTTGCTTTTCAGAGTCTCAAATGGGGAGAGTGCTGTTGCATTTGCTTCCTGCTTGTTGTTTTCCCAGGAGCACCTGGCTGAGAATCAGAGGCTGGACTAAGAGCTCTTCTTATGCCAATCCATGTCATTTTTTCTTTTTCTTTTAGTAACTTGGTCCTATGTTTTTATTATGCAATTTGCAGTTGACCTGCTTGAATATCTTTTTCTTTCTTTTTCAAAAACAAAGGCAAAAATATACATGTTTTAAAATAACACAAACTCTCCCCACCCCACTTACAGCTGATGTGTGAACACGTGGCCATCCTTACTGAGGCTGCCTCCTGTTCGGTTTGCTTGATGTGCTTAAGGAGGGGTGAAGCCAATCCATGGCTCTCATCTGACTGCAGGACGAAGCCACGTGACACAAAGGAAGCCTCTAAGAAGCTTTCCCCCTTGGCTGACTCAGTCAGCTAGTCCTCACTCCTCCACATCCCAAGCACTTTGCAGATTTGTCAGTTCCAGCTACACTCCTATATGCTTAGGGGAAAAGAACTTTGTCAACCCTTCTGCAGCACCCAACCCCCATTAAGCCCCAGCCAGCCAGTGGTGCAGGAAGGGGGTGTGTGGTGGGTGCGGGCCGCCCCAGATGTCATCACTGAGGGGGTGACAAAATGGCAAAAAATATGTGTTTTAAAAACTACGCTCGCCAAAGGGTTTAACCCTTTTTGTTGCAACCTCTAGGATAATCCAGGAACAGGGGTTGAAGCTGGTACAAAAATGGTATTATACACCTGTGAGGTTATATCGACTAAACGACTAAACAACAACAAGGTTATATCATATTACAAAATCAGGAAGTAAGAATTGTTGGAGGAAATGTGGAGTGATGGAAACATACAGTCATATGTGGTGGGATTGTCTGTTAGTTAATGAATTTTGGAAACAGATTGGTATAGAAATATCGGGAATTGTGCGTAAGAAGGTGGGAATATCTAATTCAATGGTTCTTATTAGTCTGAGTAAAGGTAAAGGGTAAAGGGACTCCAGACCATTAGGTCCAGTTGTGACTGACTCAGGGGTTTCGGCGCTCATCTCGCTTTATTGGCCGAGGGAGCCGGCGTACAGCTTCCGGGTCATGTGGCCAGCATGACTAAGCCGCTTCTAGCGAACCAGAGCAGTGCATGGAAACACCGTTTACCTTCCCACCGGAGCAGTACCTATTTATCTACTTGCACTTTGATGTGCTTCAAACTGCTGGGTTGGCAGGAGCAGGGACCGAGCAACGGGAGCTCACCCCATCGCAGGGATTCGAACCACCGACCTTCTGATCTAGAGTGTGGTTGTTTGTTTGTGATTGGCTGTGGTGATCTTTTTTTTCATGTGTGAGTGGGGTGGGTGGGTGTTTTGGATCAGGCCAGCCATATTGATTTGTATGCTGTTGGTGGATTATTGTCATTGTCTTGTTGGGCTGTGTATGTGATAAAGGGGAGCCATACCAGGGTGAAGGCGTCTTCTTCTGTTTGTCCCCGTGTCAGTTTCAGTTTATTGGTTAATTTTTCTAGTAAGGCTGTTTCCCATACTATTTGGTACCATTGGTCCATGCTTACTCCTGACAGGTCTCTCCAGTGTCTGGTTATGGTGTTCTAAAGGTGCCTCTGAATGTGTTGGATATCCAGAGGTGATAGAACAGGTTGCACCCCTTCAAGGTGCAGGGAAGGAATGTCATTTATATATGATTTCCTAGGTAGAAAGATGTTGCTAGGGTCTGCTTGCTCCACTCGCTAACCCTGCTTACTTTCTAAATTGCTCTGTGCAGCTTCCCTCTTCAACATCTCTGCAGGCTTGTTTAATGGAGCTCTTCACACAACAGCTTGCTAAACTGCTGTGTGACGCACCTGATCGGTTAAATCTCACTGTAGGTGCCTCCCTCACTCTGTTAAACGGTTTGCCTGGGTCTGCCTGCTATTCCTTATGCTGCAGTTGGTAAGGGCACACTACCTAGTGGTGGCCACATTGCAGAGTGTGACAACAGCCGTACTTCTTTGTATATAGGAAGATATACACAGCAGTTCCCAAACTATCCTAATGAACTGTGGACCGCTTGGAAATTGCCACGTGTCTTGGTGGACCACCAATACCCTTTTGACTGCTGTTCCGAAAACCATATGCCTGAGCCTGGGCTACTGAGAGGTGCCCTAGTCCCTGGTACATTTGGAAGAGACAAATGAGTCAACTTCACCTGGAAATGTAATATGAGTATCAGTGTCCCCTGGGCAGGGCTTTGTTAAACCTGTTTGTTAATCTGGCCCTGATCAAAAGAGCTTCATATCTCTGCTACCAGGGAGGGAAAGGAGGTCTCAGGCCAAGTAAACACATTCTCTCTTGTTCTGCAACTTTTCCAAGTGTGAGCTGGATGAAGTTCATGGACCACAGTTAGAGTGCTTCCAAACTAGCCCACCAAAAGGGAGCATTCTGGCACATGGCTTATTCTGTGTAGTGCTGGTTTTCTGACGAAGGGAGATTTTTAAAAAGGCAGCAGGGAAAATTCAGAGCTGGCCCAAGCCATTATTCTAGGTGTACACTTGCACAACAACCTATTATTTGGATTTTTTAAAAGTGTTTCTGAGGATGCAAAGGGTGAGACCTGGGAGCCCAATGCAGCCTGCAGGTCTTTCCATCTGGCTTTTGGAACTTTTTTAAGGCCACACCCCTTTCTCAGCCATGATTTACACATTCCTTGATTGCTTTTGCCCTGCTGGAATATGTCCTTGGCAGACAAATTAACAGGAAGGATTCGAAACCTGCGGGACCAGAGATTCTTAAAAGACTGGAGTAAATACTTGAACTATTTGAAAAGCAATTGTAATAAACAGATTTACGCTAGTAGGACTGCAAGAAGTTCTGTAAGGAGGATTATGTGAAATATTACAAGGAAGATTATGAAGACAATTATTAATGATAATTAAAAGTAATAGAGAAATTAAGAAATGCAGAATAAGTGATAAAGAACGGAAAATCTTCAGAGGTTGTTGACGGAAGTCTAAAATATTGCATAAGATAAGAAGTTATGTTAAATGGTTGTTGGAAATGATATGTTAAAAAACCAATAAAAATGTGTATATATAAAAAAGGAACTATGTCCTTGAACTCCTTAACTGCCCACTTTTGCCTCTCTTTCTGCCCAACACTGGCATATGGCCCCTGGGAAGACCCAGAAGGGAATGTGGCCCTTCGAGGTGGAAAAAAAGTTCTCCACTCCTGCAATAGTGTAGTAATTCCAACCAACAGTTCAGCTGCTGGACTCAAGGAAATCCTGACACACAGCCACAAACACCCCCCCCCCCAATTTTTGTTGGCAGATAACAGGACCAAATGTTAATCTTATTACATGTGGTAGGAATCCAGTTGTTTTGAATTCAATCCAGGCTGCCAATGTAAAAAACTGGTTATGTGCTGCAGGTGGTTGCAGGTGGGTAGCTGCACCCACAGGGAACCACCTGGCCTGCATCCGGTCCCCTGTCCATGGGCTGACAGGACAGGTGGTAGAGTTTCCTTCCAAGGCTTGCAAGTCTTTCTGAAAACTCAGCACTGCCCTCTCACTTCCTTGGCAAACTCCCATCAGGTGCCTGCAGAGTTTTCAGTTATTCCCTTTCCCCCAATTCTCTAGCACCCTTTGTTCTACGAGGGCTTAATGTCATAGCACAGCACTGCAGGTGTCTGTTTGGTCTACAGGGTTGGACTAGGACCTGGGAGATCTGGGTTCAACTCTTCCCACTTGGCCATGAAGTTCATTGAGTGACCTGGGCCAATCACAGCCAATAATAAAATTATTGTCCTCCACCCGCACAAGTAGCAGGCACGATCAGGTTTTAAGGACACATTCCAGCCTGGCAAATATACTCAGGGTGCAAAGCAGAGCCAGGGAATGGTGTGGCTTTCGGAGATCATACCTCTGCAATCGTGGGGCATGTTGTTCTAAACGATTTGCCTCAATGATGCACGAACCAAATGAACATTGAGGCCAACAACAGCTAAGATCTTGCACTTTATTATTTCATTGTAGTGGAGACAGAGAAAGGGTGGGAGGAGTGTATAAACTTATACAAAACTTGATCTTCCCACTTAACAAAGTCAATTTAAACAAAGAAACAAGCCCAACCATAAAGCAAGGTTGGGGAGCATGCAGGCCCTTCAGATACCACTAGACTACAATTCCCATCATCCAGGAACGCTGGCCCTGCTGGCTTGGGGCTGGTGGGAACGAGAGTCCAACAACCACTGGAGGGCCACAAGTTTCCCCCACCCGTACTTCAAAAGCCCACATTATGATCTAAAACAACAACAACAACCAGGGAACTCGTTAAGCCCACTAGGAAAATAATTTTTCTCTCCTAAAAATATATATGTATACATATAGAAATATGTTCTGTAAGTCAACATGTCACGATGCGAGGAGTTCCAAAGATGTCAGCCATTTACTAACTGCTACGGGACAACACTTTAGGGAGTGAGGGGGCCAAGGGGGCTTAGTCTTTGTCGGCCGCACTCTGCAACCGCTCCTCATTGCTATAAACCTCGGGCTCGTCCCCAGACTCATTGAGGAGGACAGTTCTCACAATGGCCTCCGTAACGGCATATGGGTCGCAGTTGGCAGAGGGGCGGCGGTCCTCAAAGTACCCGCAGCCATCCTGCCCAACTTGGCGGGGGATCCTGATGCTGGCCCCACGGTTGGCAATGCCGGCCGAGAACTCGAAGATGTTGGAGGTCTCATGTTGGCCCGTCAGCCTCCGGGAGTTGTCCTGGCCCCCGCGAGGGTCATACACGCGGATGTGGTACTTGTGGCGTTTGCTCAGCTTGTCTATGGCAGCTTCAATGAACCTGAAGAGGAGAGGCAGGAAAAAGTACGCATTGAGGAACTGCAGGCACACCAAGGAAAAATAAGCAAAAAGTATTGGGGGGCGACAGTGATGGCAGGGCAGAGAAAGTGCATCTCTGGAGAGCAGGACAATCACAGACTCAAGCGTCAGATGGAGCACATTAGAAAAGCAAGACAAGGAGTATTTACGTTCAGGAAAACTTCTTGAAATTATGGCACAGACGGCATCACACTCTCCTCTGCAAATGTCTAAAATGTTCTCTCTCTGTGTGTGTGTGTGTGTGTGTGTGTGTGTGTGTGTGTGTGTGAGAGAGAGAGAGAGAGAGAGAGAGAGAGAGAGAGAGAGAGAGAGAGATTTTGTATACAGTGGTACCTTGGGTTACAGACGCTTCAGGTTACAGGCTCCACTAACCCAGAAATAGTACCTTGGGTTAAGAACTTTGCTTCAGGATGAGAAAGAAATCGTGCGGCAGCAGCAGGAGGTCCCATTAGCTAAAGTGGCACCCCAGGTTAAGAACAAGCTTCAGGTTAAGAATGGACCTCGGGAACAAATTAAGTTCTTAACCTGAGGTACCACTGTATATAACTTTAAGATGGGAATATGTTGGTAGAAGATTTATGGAAATTATTTTGACAGTGACCATAATTTTTACAAAAGGAAACCACTGATCACTGTCCAAAATTAGTGCTTCTGAATATTTTTGATTGTACAAATGGTAGATATTGTCGAAAGAATTGATACTATGTATAATCTTGGCAACTTGAATTGTAATTGGAACTCAACAGAAATCTTTTATTGTATTATGTATTTCCCCTGAAAGGGAGAGCCCCAAATCTTACACTAGAAGCTCCCTCTGCAATATAGTTTTAATGGGGAAAATTGCACATGATTTGAGGAACAGGAGCCTCCTGACACTTTTTGCACAATTTGGCATTTGTTGCTTATATAGGCGCAAGCGGAAGCACCACCTCCAAAGCAGCCCTTGCTACAAGCCTGGCAAATACAGAAGCACACCTGACAGTCAAATAGCCAGAGGTGGCTTGTACCGTTTTGCCACCTGAGACAAAATGGGAAAGCGCCACCTCCTGGGCACTTCCACTAGCCCCCCACCACTTCAGTCATACTCCAGAATGCCCCCCACCCCCTGCTTGCCAAGAGGCCTGGCATTCTGCATGGCGTAGCCACTCATCTTCTCTGTCCAAGGGGAGCGAGAGGACGGCAGAAGTGGAAAGGATGGAGTAGGTGGGCTACAGCAAAAACACCGGGATAATAATAATAATAATAATAATTTATTTATACCCCACCCATCTGGCTGGGCTTCCAATGAAATATTAAAATACAGTAATGCATCAAACACTAAAAGCTTCCCTAAACAGGGCTGCCTTCAGATGTCTTCTAAAAGTCTGGTAGTTGTTGTTCTCTTTGACATCTGGTGGGAGGGTGTTCCACAGGGTGGGTGCCACCACCAAGAAGGCCCTCTGCCTGTAACTTGGCTTCTCACAGTGAGGGAACCACCAGAAGGCAAATAACTTAAGCAAGCAAACGGAGACAACATTGCTGCAGTGTTTTGGGGACACTCCAGCTCCACCCACAGACCCTCAAATGACCCACTCGAGTGCCCTAGACGGGAAAGTCCACTCACTTGATACCCCCTTTCTGCCTTGTTTCTTTCGTGCTGACATTGGTGTGGCACCCAGCACCATTCCAGTTGCCGGTTATTGGTTTTGGATCCAAAGTGGCGATGACTCCAAAGTCTTCGCAGACCCGATGCAAAATGTATCTTGCCATCCACAGGTGGTCACCCATCTCAATACCTTCGCAAGGCCCCACCTGGAATTCCCACTGCAGGTAAAAAGAGACGCTGTTAGTGCAAAAAGAAACAGGTTCCTAACCTTCAAGGTTGACAAACAGACTCTTGCCAGGTGCCCCTAAAAGAAAAGAGGGCTGGAGCAGGTGGTGGATCAAAGCTTCAGGCTGGGAAGTCAGAACAATAAGGGGAAGCAATAAGCTGTAGTAAGAGCCAGCAACTGGCAGGCCACATTTAGTGGGCATATCAAGCTCTTGATCCCTCCTCCCACCCTCTGTAAAGGGACCCAGGGAATGCACACTTCCTCATCACAGGGACGCAGGAAACTGCCTTATACGGAATCAGACAACTGGCCCATCTAGTTCAGTCTTGTCTACACTGACCAGCAGCAGCTTCCTGTCTCACCCAGCCCCACCTGGAGATGCCTTTGGGGTTGAACCTGGGACTCCTGCATGCAAAACGGATGCTCTACCGCTGAGCTACGGCCCTTTCCTTCAGCTGAGGATGCCCCATAGGTCCTCTTTCTACATACCTGAGAAGGCATGACTTCAGCATTGGTGCCACAGATCATCACACCAGCATAAATGCAGGCCCTGTAATGGGTCTCCACTATGTCACGCCCGTATACCTTGTCGGCCCCAACGCCACAATAATAAGGTCCTAGGAAAGAAAAAGCACATGACATATACAATTAGCCTGCTGCTTTGTTAGGAGGTATGTGCATATCCAATAGGAGGTGCCATCTTAGGAAAGAAGTGCATAAGAAACACAGACAGAGAGACAGGGACAAGGGAATGCTTCCGCTAAGTTGGAAAAACCGCCATTGGGATCTATCTCCTCTTCCTTACACACAGACTTCACCTGTCAAAATATTATGTCCATCCGTTGCTTTTTAAAAAGATAAAGAAAAAAGGTGTCAGTACTCAACATGAATTTGTTACAGAAAGTGCTGTATTGAATACCCTTGAGTACCTCCAGAAAAAAAGCATTGGGTCCCAGCACTTGCCAAGATTTATTTATGACATAGCAAGTAACACCTCCAGACGTTAACTATTTATAGCTGTGGCCCTTTTTATTTTTTGGACTACGACTCCCATCATTCCTGACCATTGGTCAAGCTGGCCAGGGCTGGTGGAAGAAAGTGTTCGACAATATATGGAGGGCCAGAGGGGCCCCGCCACTTATCTCTATATAATAAAAACGTAAGGTTCCCCCATTGGAGGATTTGAGGCACTGTGTCGCAATCTGGATTTGCGTGAAGTCAGGGCAGGAGAGTGGAGCAAAAGCGAAGGCAGGCTACAACAGCACAGCAGTGGCCAAGTCATGGGAGAAAGAAGGGATGTGCACTGAGAAGGGGGAAAGCAGTGACAGAGAAAAATGTTGAGGGGGCTCGCTGAGGGCAGGCTTAAGTTGGTAGGGTAGTGCCCTACTTGCCCTAACAAAGCAGCATCCACTGGTTGCCCCAGTTCAGAGACTTGTTTGCAAGGCGCATGGCAAGGGCAGAACACTCTTTGCTGAAAGGGCCTGGCATGCACCTTTCAGTAATCCCTCACACGAAGGAGGACTTCGCAACCAAACCGGTTAGCGAGTGGAAACTTTTGTGCAATGCCCGGTCAGGCAAGCAACGTCAGGGAGGGAAAGGTCAGATGATTTGCAAGATACACAATGCACAGATGGCAACTGCAAGGCAGCATGCATATCTGTTTGTGTACGTGCGTGTATGTATGTGTATTGCTTGCATCAGCAAGGCAGTACTTGATCACATGAGCATTCTGAGGCCCTTATCTGTGACTCAGCAGCAGGGACCCATCAATTCATAGCAGAGTTGGGGAACATTTCTTAGACAACGCCCACATTTCCTCCTGAAGGAACCTTCTGGGAGCCACCTACCAGTGGCAGGAGCAGCCAGAAGTAGGTGAAGCAACAAGTGTTAACTGACTCACATCTCTTCCATCATCCATCCTCGCAAACAGAAAACCAGGGAGAGGCCTGGACAGTGCATCTGGTCCCACAAGGCAGGAACATAGAAACGTGGGAAGCTGCCTTGTACAGGTTAGATCTTTGGTCCATCTATCTTATTATTGTCTGCAGTGACTGCAAACGGCTCTCCAGGTTTTGAGTCAGGAATGGTTTCCCACTCCTACCTGTAGATGCCAGGGGACTGAACCTGAGACCTTCTGCATGCAAAGCAGGTGAACTACCACCAATGTTTTTCATCTCCGAGTTATATAGGATCTTGGCAGGCAACCATCTTGACTTATGGCATAACAAACATCTACCAAAACCTTTAGGGGAAAGGGGACTATTTGTGAATTCTCCTGCTAGCAACAGGCAGAGGTTCAAAGACTGATCTCCCCTGCCCCCCGTCAGAAAACCCCACCCTTGCTGCAATGGCATTTTCACCAAGCTTGGCAAAGCAGCATCTTTTGCCTGTTGCTCTGCCGCTTCCTTTCCCCCTCCTCACCATACTACCATATTTTTCGCTCTATAACACGCACCAGACCATAAGATGCACCTAGTTTTTGGAGGAGGAAAACAAGAAAAAAAATATTCTGAATCTCAGAAGCCAGAACAGCAAGTGGGATTGCTGCGCAGCAAAAGCAGCAATCCCTCTTCCTGTTCTGGCTTCTGGGATAGCTGTGCAGCCTACATTCACTCCATAAGACGCACACACATTTCCCCTTACTTTTTAGGAGGGAAAAAGTGAGTCTTATAGAGCAAAAAATACAGTAATTAAATTAGGCCAAGAAGCACATGAAAGGTTCTTTTTCCTCCTCCCTCCCCATCCCTTTTTACTTTTATGTCATGCCTTTTAGATAGTTAAGCCTGAAGGCAGGAAGGGTGAAATGAAATCTGGAAGCCTTATTTGACTGAAGAGCAGGTCAGGATGCTTCAAATAAATTAATCAATCAAGTAGTCCAAGGACAATTTACAGGATGCTGCTCATTCTTGCAGTATATATGAAATATATCATTAAAGCCAAAGAATTTTGCGGTATATCTGACATGGTGCCAGCCAGAAGGCACGTCCTCCCATACCCCTAGCTGCATCCATCTATTTCAGCTGAAAGCCTTATTCTTCTTACCTTGTGGGCCTGGAAAACCATTCTTGGGCCAGCCGTATGGGTGCCCATCGACACCCAGCAAAGTGTATTCTTGCTCCATCCCAAACCAAGGCTGGCTTTCTTTGACCATGTCCATGATTATCTTGCAGCTGCTCCTCAGATTGGTTTCTGCAAGGAATAAAAGTTATCTCAACACGGCATTTTGCTTCAAGCCCAAGGTTTTCAGGTGTGCAAAGGCTATTATCGGTTGTCCAACTTGGAGGACATGGAACACTGAATAAGACCTCACCTGCCCGCTTCCGGTTGTATTTCAGAACCTCACATAAGACAAGCTTGTTGGGGTCAAGGGTAAAAGGGTCTCTGAATATCTTAACGGGGATCAAGAACATGTCACTGTTGGAGCCTTCAGACTGGCCTGTGCTGGATCCGTCGAAGTTCCATTCTGGGAGATCTGCAGGAGGGATTGAAATAAAGGTGTTTTAGGTATCACTCCACTGAATCCAGACCTATTAGAGGCTGGCTGGGGGAAAATCCTTGGTGAGAATAAGGGCCATAGCTCAGAGGTAGAGCATCTGCTTTGCATGCAGAAGATCCCAGGTTCAATCCCTGGCATCTCCAGGTAGGACAAGGGGAGACACCCTGCTTTTGCCCCAGGTGTGGAAATATCCCTGAGAGTCGCTTCCAGTGAGCAGCAATAATACTCAGCTACGTGAACCCATAGACCAGGCATAGGCAAACTGCACCCTCCAGATGTTTTTGGACTACAACTCCCATGATCCCTAGCTAACAGGACCAGTGGTCAGGGATGATGGGAGTTTTAATCCCAAAACATCTGGAGGGCCGAGTTTGCCTATGCCTGCCGTAGACAGATCCTGCATTTATTTATTTATTTATTTAACTAGCTAACTAACTTATTAATTAATAAACTCCTTGGAGTGGGCAGTTTATATATACATAAACTAAAACCCCTAAGCGGTTTGCATAGAACAAAAATAAAATACACTTAAAAGAATAAAAAGATATTAAAAAAACCAGAAAAACTATTTTCCAACAGAAAATCGGGAACATTTATCAAAATGTAAATAAAACCAGCAGTTGTTTTTGTTTTTAAACACATTTATGCTTAATAATAAATTTAGATGTCTGGGGAGCCTGACCTAAGCAAGCTGACCAGTTTTTAGTAGGTTCCAAGAACAACACATTAAAGGCACCCTGCATAATAACAAGAGGCAGGGAGTTCCACAGAGAAGGTGCTGCTGCACTAAAAGATGCAACACCTTGCCAGTGCACAGCAAACAGTATGTGGCATTAGGTGGTATAAGGCAGCTTTTTAGGTTCAGTTCAGACCATCGGCTAGGAAAACTGGACCTGGTCAGCAAGACAGATCCTTATCTCCCCTACCCGCTGTGGTCCAAATCTGATGGCACAGCACAGGTCACTTTGCAAGGGGCCTGTAAAGAGCCCAGCATTGCACTCTGGAGCCCTGAAAAACCAGCTGATCATCAGGTCTTCTAAGCATCATGCTTAGGAAGGGGCTTGAAAACACCCACACGCTGTGATCTGAAGTCCCGATGATCAACAGTTCAGCGGCACTTTAGAAGCCCATTTTGGGCCAACTCAGCTGTCTTTCCACACCTCAGGCATCAGAGGGAAGGGCTGTAGCTCAGAGGGAAGGTTGAACATCCGTCTTGCACAGAGAAGGCCCCAGGTTCCATTCCTGGGACGTCTAGAAAGAGTTGGGAATGTTCTGGAGAGCTGCTGCAAATCAGTGTAAAAAAAAACCTGAACTACATTGACCAGTGCCTTGATACACTACAAGTAAATCTCATATGTTCCTATGACGTCAGGTGGATGAGACCTGGCCAAATATGTGAGGACTGGTTTGTGGGGTTTTTTGCAAATAATTTTTATTAATTTTCTAATACAAATTTATATAAATTTTAACATCCAGTTCTCACCAACTTTTTCTTTTGAACTTCCATCAGCATGTCTGACAATTCTCCGTAGTATCACCTTTTCTCACATTTCACAATTTAATATTGCACTGTAACACTCCTTGCCCTATCATATTATTTATACAATATTTCTACCATTGCTTCTCACAAACTTTCTTGAAAGCTTACAAACGTTAGCTGTTCCTCACAGATATGTTTAATATATTCTGTAAATTTATTCCAGTCCTCAGTGAATCTCTGATCTCGTCTAGTCCGAATCCTCCCTGTTAATTTGTCCATTTCTACGTATTCCATCAGTTTCATTCTCCATTCTTCAATCGTAGGCAATTCTTCTTGCTTCCACTTCTGGGCCATCAGAATTCTAGCTGCTGTTACCGCATATAAAAATATTTTCTCATCCTTCTTTTTAATCTCATAACCTAACACAAATATGTGAGGACTGTTAGGCCTCATTAAGGCTGCAGTCTAGAGGTTCCTCACATATGATTGAATGAATGGGTTATTCACCTTGGGGTGACATTTCCCTGTAAAAAAGCCTAACAGACAACTCCCCTTAAGATGCACAAGAGGGCATCAAAAGGAACCCAGCCCTGCTTCTTCCACTCCCTGTAATCAAAGCCTGGCAGGTTCATTCATGTACCTGTCGCTGAGGATTTGCATAGGCCAAGTGGCATGCACATTAACTGCAGCCCAGCCTGCAGTTGAGAATCCCCAAAAGGAAGTAAAAAGTCGCTTCCAATTACATTGGCAAACATTTCAGGAAGCAAAAGTAGAAAATAATAATAATAATAATTAAGCCAGGTGTCTGGGGACCTGCCTGTTTAAAAAGGATTCTGCAAGTTTCTAGCTCCTAACACTAGATTTCTACCTGGGTGTGACTATGCTGGGAGTCGACAGATCCAAAGCTGGACTGTAAACAGGTGAAGAGAACAGAGGAAGTCACACTGCACAAGGTGTTGGAACAACTTAAGCACAAGCAGAGCCACCGAAGAGAGCAGGAATAAGGGAACCTCAGGCCCAGAGGCTGAATGTGGCCCTCAAAGCCTTTCTATCTGGCCCTCGGGACTCTCCAAACAACACCTCCTATTGGCTCTACTTTGCACCATTCCCTGAGTGTTTTTGCCTGGGTGGGATGCGTCCTTGACCTTTGCTGTGCAGAAACTAGCCTGCTCTACAGAGGTGACATGTAACACCCAAAATTCTGCCCACTTTTGCCCCTGGCTGCTCCTGCCACTTGCATATGGCCTCCTGGAAAGTTCTCCAGAGGGGAACTGAAAGAAAAGGTTCCTTGCCGCTGCAAGAGAGGATGAGGGCAACCACCGCCCAGCCTTACCTTCAATGGTCTTTGGTTCCTGGCTCAGCGTTCTGGTTTTACAGCGAAGGCCTTCGCCAGTTCCATCGATCCAGATGTATGTGACCAGCACCTTGTCTCCCAGGGGCAGCTTCATGTACTGGTCCCTGACCACCTTGTTCAGCTTGGAACTGTGTGACACAGACATGGTGGCAACCTAGGGAAAAGAGGAAGGAAGACGTTTTAGATCCTCTTCAAACTTTGGGTGGGAGTTTCAGAGCTCATCTGCTAGGGTAAATGACCAAACCTTCCTTGTGCTGCTAGGTGAACAAAGCGATAATAAGGCTTGCTTATAGTGGACAAGAGGGACGCGGGTGGCACTGTGGGTTAAACCACAGAGCCTAGGAGTTGCCGATCAGAAGGTTGGCGGTTCAAATCCCCACAACAGGGTGAGCTGCCGTTGCTCGTTCCCTGCTCCTGCCAACCTAGCAGTTCGAAAGCATATCAAAGTGCAAGTAGATAAATAGGTACCGCTCCGGCGGGAAGGTGAACAGCGTTTCCGTGCGCTGCTCTGGTTCGCCAGAAGCGGCTTAATCATGCTGGCCACATGACCCGGAAGCTGTACACCGGCTCCCTCGGCCAGTAAAGCACCGCAACCCCAGAGTCGGTCACAACTGGACCTAATGGTCAGGGGTCCCTTTACCTTTACCTTATAGTGGACAATATTGAGCTAGACAGATCAACGGTCTGTATAAGGCAGCTCCCTGTATTCCTAGGCAAATGAAAGCACCACCAAACTTGCACAACTGGTCTCTTCCCCTCAACATCTCTTTTCCCAGCCTTACTCCCCATTAAGCAGTTAGAACCTCAGCAGCTGTCCCTGAAAGAGGTGAAGGAGCTAGAAGCTTTGGAGGAGGGGGTGTTTAGTATGATTGGATTAACCACACGCCCAGGCATAAGAGTGTGGCTGCAGGGGCTCAGATCAGAGGTGGAATGGATAGGATTGTTATCTCAAACATCTCACAGCTGAGAAGGAGTTATCCTTCATGTGAATGAACCCCACCCCTACTAGCTAGCCTGCCTAGGGCAATGCAAGATTGATTTGCGGGCGGGGGGGGGGGGGGCAATGAAAGAGATATCAGACAAGTCCATTTTTACAGTGGTTGAAGATTGGGTTAATACAAGCTGGTAATTTTTGGAAGGAGAATTATATAACAGACTCTTCCTGGGAGGCCCCCCCCCTCTTACCTTCTCCACCACCCAAAAAAACCTTCCCCATTTACTCATGAAATTCCACATAGCGCTAATAAGCAGTAATATCCAAAAGATTCCATAACTGCACTCTGCATGCACAAAGAATTTTAATTTTTAAAATTAAACAACGGAAGTATCCACAGTTTCAGCTGCATTGGGGGGGGGAGACCTCTGACCCTCCAGATCTTGGGTGCCAACTCCCACCAGTGGCCCACCCAGCATGAACAATAGTGAGGGACGATGTGAGTTGTTGTCCAACAACCTATGGAGGGCTGCAGGTTCCTTCCATCCCTGGATAAGGGTACAAATTGGCACCTGGAGTTTGGGAAGAGGAAGGAAGCTTGATGGCAGTGCATTAAAATGGATAAAGAGCTTAATCAAAACAAGAAATAAACCTGCATCCCTGCACTAAACCGCACTGAGGGAAGGTGGCAGCTACGCTTGTTAAAGTATTGGTTTCGCTTCCTAAACAAGTTTTCAGCCTAAAAGTTTTTTCTCCTTGAGCAGTCAGTAGAGATCCAGGAACTTGCCAACCGCCACTAAGCTAACACCCAGCAAGGAAGTAGGAAAACAAACACTGGAATTTGTAGGCCAATTCAATGCTGGAGGACGAAGCAGAGCCCACCTTAAGGTGACACTAAGCAAATCTCTTTCTTTTTTCCAATCTAATTTTTTTTGGGTTTTCAAAAATTTACAGACATACAACTTATAAAATGACAAATCACATACATTTCTAATACTGTACACACGTCTGGCTTCCCTCCCCTTCCCTTTGTGCTTTCTTTTTAGTTTTACTTTTTATACTGCATTTTCCACATTAAAGGTAAAGGGACCCCTGACCATTAGGTCCAGTCGTGGCCGACTCTGGAGTTGCGGCGCTCATCTCGCTTTATTGGCCGAGGGAGCCGGCGTACAGCTTCTGGGTCATGTGGCCAGCATGGCTAAGCCGCTTCTGGTGAACCAGAGCAGCACACAGAAACACCGTTTACCTTCCCGCCGGAGCGGTACCTATTGATCTACTTGCACTTTGACGTGCTTTCAAGCTGCTAGGTTGGCAGGAGCAGGGACCGAGCAACGGGCGCTCACCAAGTCGTGGGGATTCGAACCGCCGACCTTCTGATCGGCAAGCCTTAGGCTCTGTGGTTTAGACCACAGCGCTACCCGCGTCCCTATTTTCCACATTACTCCATCTTTAGAGAAACTAAATAATTTACTCTTAGTAATATGTTTAACTTGTTTTACATTAACCCTGTTAATGAACCTATTTGCATTCACAAATTTTCCCAATATTCCACAATTTTCCTCCAATCTTTAATAACCCCACCCCCCGGTTTCTTATTACACCCGTTGCCCTTGCCATTTCAGCACAATTATTAATTTAATTAGCCACTCTTCCTTGGTTGCTACTACATCTTCTTTTCACCTCTGGGCAAAATATATATCTTAGGGCCAACTGAACTTACGTTGCAAAGCAGGCAAAGAACATTTTGAGACTAACAGAATGATTCTTCAGTTTAAATGTTAAGAGAACGGAGGAGGTGAAAGATGAAGATTTTTTTTTAGGGGGCATGGCAAAAAATTCATGCCCATTGACTTCTCACCCTGCCCCCTCCTCCATCCGTTAAACAGAAATGATGGGGACTTTTAAGGCTGAAAATTTGATTGGGGAAGCTGTGCCCCCCCCATTGTTGCCCTCCAACTCCCACCAGCACTGGCCAAAATGGCCAATGGTCAGGGGGTGAAGAGAGCTGTCATCCAACTACATCTGGGATGCCACATTCCTGAAGTAAATAATTTAGGACTCTTGTTGCCTTAAAAACCAACTGCACCCCCACAGACTAAACCAGTGCCTTAAGGTCAGCCTTTGAGGCTTCTTTCTGCCCTTTGCACAATCATTCCAGGGCCTTGAGGCAGATAAGGCAGTACAGTGGTACCTCAGGTTAAGTACTTAATTCGTTACGGAGGTCCGTACTTAACCTGAAACTGTTCTTAACCCGAAGCACCACTTTAGCTAATGGGGCCTCCTGCTGCCGGAGCACAATTTCTGTTCTCATCCTGAAGCAAAGTTCTTAACCTGAGGTAATATTTCTGGGTTAGTGGAGTCTGTAACCTGAAGCGTATGTAACCTGAGGTACCACTGTACAGTGGTACCTCAGGTTACAGACTCCACTAACCCAGAAATAATACTTTGGATTAAGAACTTTACCTCAGGATGAGAACAGAAATCGTGCTCCGGCAGCGTGGTGGCAGCAGCTAAAGTGGTACCTCAGGTTAAGAACAGTTTCAGATTAAGAATGGACCTCTGGAACAAATTAAGTTCTTAAGCTGAGGTACCACTGTTGTGGAGGCTCCCTCACTGGGCTTCTTCCAACGCTCCAAGCAACAAAGCCATTTCCCTTCTGAGAAAATGTGAGAAAAGTAATATAATGCAGGGGCTACAGGTCTCTTTTCCTTGATGGGGTCCCTTGCTTCACCTGTGCAGCAGAAAACAGCAAGACTTCTTTGCACTCCTTATGTGCCTCTGTGTAGCAGCTGCTGGAAGTCGTTGCTGTTGGCTTGGGGCCTAATTGCAGGCTTCCTATTGGGGCATCTGAGAACAAGAAGCTGGTCTAGAGGGGCCTTTTGTTCAACCCAGCAGTCAGGCTCTTCTTGACGATTAGCTATTTCAATTTATCTATCATTCACCCTGTTCTTGGGCACAGTTTATACAAAGTTTTCAAAATATTTGTAATTTACCGTATTTATGGCCATGTTTTAAAGTTGTTGGCTTTTGGGGGGGGGAGAGGCCTTCCTTTATGACCCTATAAAAGGGGGATTACTGGATTGTTTTTGTTTCAATTTTTATTATGTACATTATTCTGAGTTTTTTATATTGCAAATTTATGTTGTCAACTGTCCCGAAATCTACAGATATAGGACTGCATACAAAGCTAAATAAATAAATCATAACTAATAGTAACAAAAGATTCTACACTTTAAAAATTAGCAGAGATGGAGTGGTATCTAAGTTTGTTGCGTCCGTTCACTTCAACAAGTCAATTCTGAATTAATATTGACATTTTATACAACCCACAATATAATTTTCATGATGACGGTAGAATTGCTTACCACTCTCTCCAGGGAAATTAGGTGTTGATTAATTTTTACATATTTTCAAAACGGTATTTAAAGAGTAATTTATCTTTTGTATTCAAGGGTTATTCATCCGGCTTTTCTCTTTCCTGGCACTTAAAACCTATTCCCAGAGGCATTCAAATAGGCTAACAGTTTGTGTTGATGACGTGGTGGAATTTAGTTTGTATAATTTTTTTAAAACACTCATTTAAGTGGTGATTTTATTCAACCATTGTTCTACATTAAGTTTTAAATATGCGTCAAATACAGATTCTGGTGCAACAGAACACCTTGGCGGAAGACAGAGTGCACAGAAATGCTATTTCCCTTCCCGCCGTAGTGGTACCTATTTATCTACTTGCACTTTTTGGCGTGCTTTCGAACTGCTAGGTTGGCAGGAGCTGGGACTGGCAAGCCCCAGAGGCTCGGTGGTTTAGACCACAGTGCCACCCACGTCCCAGGTAATATTTTAAAGAAACTACAAATAAATTTCTAATAACTTTTTTTTAATCAACATCCAGCCTGATAAAAGAGTCTTACTGAATTCAAAATCTCACTCACTGCTGTTATGATAATTTACATTAATTCATAGCTTTTCACAAGATGCCTGAGTGACTTACAAAACGCACCCCCTCCAACCTCTCACTACCAAGGAAATATAACAAGCAAATAGACAGGGAACCCTACCCAAGGGACACTGACACAAAACCCCAAGCATAACACTGAGTGAAAGAATATAGGTTTAACCCCCCCTCCCCTCCCCCCCTTTCTTCTCCAACCTTAAACTGCATATAACACTAATGTCTCTCCACAAATGTAATTGATCTGTAGAAAACACCTTGAAAAATGAGACAATCCATGTACAGTACTTTTGTAAACTAATAAGATATTTTTTTAATTTTAATTTTTTTAAAGCATGCCCCCTCATGAAGACCCGCTAAAGGGCCAATACAACTACAAATAACACCAGTAAATGCAAATACGTTAAATACGTTTTGAGGTTTTTATCGCGGTCAGCTTCCTTTTGAAAAAGGCCCCAGGGCTGGTCAATCACCAGCCGGCAGCGCCACGCAGCTGCAGAAAATGCCGGCGCGATTTTCGCCTACATTCCCGAGAACTAACAACTTCAAGCCCGAGACGAACTTGGCTGGACACAAAACCAAAAGTCTTGTTGAACGGCAACCCCCTGGGTGCTTTTACGCGGGGGCGCCCCAAGCGATTTCAGTGGGGGCTACTCGGAAGAAAGCAACTTGACGCCCCCTAAACCGCTCCACTCAAGAGTCAAGAGCCCTCGTGGGTCAGAAGTTGGGCGAAAACCCTGCATTTCCCCCCTGGGAAGTGGGTCGAGCCCGGTGCGAGCGCGCGCGTAACCTCGACGCAGAGATGGGTAGGCGAGAAATGGAAGAAGCCCCTCTAAAAAGGAGAAAGGGAACCCCGATCTCATCTCCTTTTCACCCCCATTAACCTCTCCATCCGGCGGAACGCGGCTCTGGGGCTGCGGCGCCCGCGAGGCTTTACTCGGAAACAATATACGGATTCACTCCGGGACTTGACTTCCGAGTCGCGGAGCTTATCCGGCGGGAGCGCACGGGGGCGCCTGCCCGGTGGCGGCGCACTTACCTCCGGCTGTGGGGGCGTCTCTGGCGCGCTCGGATGGTTTCAGAAGCGCGATCCCAACCCACAAGCTTCGCGGAGCAGCTGCACCTTTGCCGGCTCCTGCCGGCCTTTCTTATAGCCGCCCCCTGCGGACCAGAGGCCGGAGGCGGAGCGAGGGGCGGGGAAGAGGGCGGGCGCCCCCAAAACCAGTGTGGGTGCGGCGCTGGAAACACTGTTTTCATGGGCGAAAAGACGCAGGTTGGTTACTGCCTTTGTACGTGCGCCTCAATGCCAGTTGGTGGGAATCGCCAGTACTGTCCTTTCTAATTATTATTATTAATTATTCGTTGCGGGTTATCGCTCGCTTTTCCTCCAAAGGACCTCAAGGTGGCGCACGTGATTTCCCCAATTGTACCAACAAGCCTGTAAGGCAGTGACTGGCCCAAGTTTACCCTGTGAGCCTCATTGAGGAGGGGAGTTTGGACCCTGGTCTCTTCCAAGTCCTCCAACAACAAAGGTATCTGTTTAGCCACTGTGAGAACAGGATGCTGGAAGAATGAAGCCTTTTGCCTGATCCAGCCTGACTCTTCCCCCAAGCTACTGTAGCCCATGCTAGTCCTGCACAGATTAGACCCACCAACTAACCTAGGTACATTGATTTCAATAGACTGAGTAAAACTTAGTTGGATACAGCCGTATGTTTTTAAACAAATTCTTAGGACAGTGAGCGGAAAACGTATTGTAGGGTTAGAAAAGATTCAGGAAAAGGGCAGCCGAAATGAAGAAAGGCTGCAGCGTTTGAGCCCTTTTAGTTTAGAGATAGGGCAAGAAAGAGTTAGACATTATAGGAGTCTGTGAAGTAATGCATGGCAGTGGTTGCCAATTGGTGGTCCGTGGATGCCAGAGGATCCGTATAATCCACCCAGGGGTTCCATTCACGTAACAAAAACTACCATAGAAATAATCAAAATTTTCAAATGTAGAGGGTCCATGGTTTGGCTTTTGAAGAACAGAGGATTCACAGTACTTAGCTAATTGGGAAGCACTGATGTATGGCATGGAGAGAGTGGGTAAAGGTAAAGGCAAAGGGCCCCCTGACCATTAGGTCCAGTCGTGGCCGACTCTGGAGTTGCGGCGCTCATCTCGCTTTATTGGCCGAGGGAGTCGGCGTACAGCCTCCAGGTCATGTGGCCAGCAATGACTAAGCCGCTTCTGGCGACCCAGAGCAGCGCACGGGAACGCCGTTTACCTTCCTGCCAGAGCGGTACCTATTCATCTACTTGCACTGGCGTGCTTTCGAACTGCTAGGTTGGCAGGAGCAGGGACCGAGCAACGGGAGCTCACCCCATCATGGGGATTTGAACTGCCGACCTTCGGATCAGCAAGTCCTAGGCTCTGTGGTTTAGACCACAGCGCCACTCGCATCCCGAGAGAGGGGATAGAGAAAAGTTTTTATGCCTCTCTCATAATAATATAACTTGTGAACATCCAATGATGCTAAGTGTTGGAAGACTCTTGCCAAAAGAGGGAAAAGTACTTTTTCATGTGGCGGCCACCAAACTTAGAGGGTTGGACATACTCATGGAGGACAAGTCTATATTCTAGCTTCACTGTCAGTAGCATTATACCTCCAAATACCAGTTTCTGGGGGTCACAGGTGGGCAGAGTGCCGTTGAGCTCACTTCCAGCTTGCAGGCTTCCAATAGGCACCTGGCTGACCACCATGATAACAGCATGCCAGACTAGATGGATCATTGGCCTGATCCACTAGGGCTCTTCTTATGTTCTTGTGACAAGAGAACAGAACCAAAATGAATAGAGGTGCTCATCCAAAAAGAATATAAGGTACGAATCTTACTCTCCACCCCACCTGCACCCCAGTAAAAGATGAGCACCACAAATGGCATAAATCACCCTGCAGTGTGATCGAGTGCCAGTGTGGTGTAGTGGTTAAGAGCAATGGTCTCGTAATCTGGTGAACCGGGTTCGCTTCCCTGCTCCTCCACATACAGCTGCTGGGTGGCCTTGGGCTAGTCACACTTCTCTGAAGTCTCTCAGCCCCACTCACCTCACAGAGTGTTTGTTGTGGGGGAGGAAGGGAAAGGAGATTGTTAGCCGCTTTGAGACTCCTTAGGGTAGTGATAAAGCGGGATATCAAATCCAAACTCTTCTAGGTTAAATACCAAAGTGGAATATATTAGTCTTGTGTCTAAATACTAACTAAAGTTGGACTCTGGGGAGAGTGTACTGCAGATAGGAAGACCCCACGGAAAAGGCCTCTTCTTCCATTGCCACCCTCTGCACCTTCTTTTGAGGATGTATATGGAAAAGGGCCTTAGATGATGATGGTGGGGTCCAGGTAGCTTAATGAAAGAGCAGGTAAATAAGTTTGGCCACCTGACATCAAAGGCAAAAATCTTCCCCTCCTACAAAACCCCATAATGGTACAGAAGCCAATGGGCCATGGGCCAGAATTATCCACTCCACCTGAAAGTAGCTGGTTAGTTGAGGATGTGTTGAGGAGTGTACACACCTGACAAGCAGCACCAGCCAATCCTGGCTCCCTGATGTTTGTGTACTTAGAGCAGAAATCATAGAATGGGCAACTTGTGGCCTGATGTCATGCAGCTGGTTGTGGTGAGGAGAATGGGGAAAGGGGGTGGCAGAAAGAGACAGGAGGGGGTGCCCTGGCTACTTCTGTTCTTGGCTCCACCCTGTTCTGTTTCTGGATCCATGCACTTTGTGCTCTGGTTATAGCCTCCAAAGGAGTCTATAAGGGGAGTTTGGCCCTTATCAGAAAAAAAAGGTTCCCCTCTCCTGACCTATAGGACACACAATTTCATCTCATTCATTCATTATGTTTTAAAAACCCAGCAGCTTGGATGTATAGTCTTCTGCTGTAGGAACTAGTCCCCAGGGACTGCATTACTCTACTGACCTGATTTCATTGTGTCTGATGAAAGAGGTGGTTCCCTGCTTAACAAGTAAGTCAATCAACCAGGATTTGATCAGCTTCCCTCATGATGGCTGTTGGGTGGCACTAGGGTGCCCAGGTGAGTTGCCTTCTCCAGGTGTGTGGTTCAGGTGGAGACAGAGTGGGGGAAGCTAGAGGGAGGAGGGCAGGAAAGCCATGATGTCATAAAAGGTTTGCTTCCTGGCTCGGGGGTCTAGAGGCAGCCTGGGAAGTAACAATCTGATCCCTTTAACAGCTGGAGCTGAGACACCAGGAGTAATAATGACCATGATAAATGAAAAGGTCTGGAGAACTAACAGGAGGCATGGTATGTTCTCTGTCACCACTGTCCAGGCCACTTCATGCTTCCTAGAAACACTGTCATGGTAAGGGGAGGCTAACTTTGCCCCAATCCATTAGCCAGAGATGGAGCAGCTACTCTTGATGCTTGTGTTTCTTCTCCTCTCTCCTCTCCTCCCCAATCCTTTTTCTTTTTGTGTTGTATCTAATAATCATTGGTCTTCAACTGGTGGTTCAGGATCCATGACTGGGTTGTGGCCCGATCCAAAATGAGTTACCACTGCAGCACTATCACCATAAAGATATGTGGGCAGGATTAAGAAATGGGACCTCAATTATATATTTGGGTTAAAGGTCGACCTCAGGCCTGAAGAGGTTGAAGACAACTGCAATTTATTTACATTTACTTACTTACTTAATTTGTATCCTATCTTTTCCTGCAAGGAGCTCAAAGTGGCACACAGAGTTCCTTTTATCCTCACAACAGTCTTGTGAGCAGTGTTAGAAACTGAGATATGAAAGCTAGGAGCTTAAACCTAGGTTATGGGCACAACAACAGAATGTCTAGGTGCGCTTTTTTTGTAACAAGAACATAAAGCTGAAAATGAATGAACTACAGCTAAAATATTATGTTCATTTTTCACGTGGTCTAGTCCTTCGCCTTCCTACACCCCTAGTATTCTCAAGAGGGTCTCTTCTCCAGTCTTCAGAGAGCAGCTGGAAGTGGGGAGGCAGAAAAAGGTCCACTTTTCCTTCCACACTGCAGTTTTAATCTGAAATCTTAGGCGCAGTACTCTGCCCAGAGCTCAGAAACTGCTCGCACTAATTAAATTCCCTGTCGCAAAATGCGCCTAGAACAATGGGAGTTTCGAACACTGCGTGTTAGGTAACCACTACACCAGCAGTAGCTAGATTGTGAGTGTGGGGAAAGGGGCAGTGTTAATTTTTAACTATAGGCATGGCGTTTGACCAAACTGCGGGAGGCAGTGGAAGACAGGAGTGCCTGGTGTGCTCTGGTCCATGGAGTCACGAAGAGTCAGACACAACTAAATGACTAAACAACAACAATAGGCACGGTACTTAGGAAACATTTGGTGTTCTATCAGTGCTGTTGCTGGTGTTTTCTATCGTTAGAACCAAAATCTTTTTCAGAGGGGGATGGAAGATAAAATGCCCCAAGTTCTGTTTTCACCTCTAACATCAGATGCCTAAAATAAAAATCAGAACACATAGGACAGCCTCATACTGTTCAGAGACCATTGGTCCTTAGCTCACCTGGAGTCCCTGCACACGCATTTTATCTCTCTGGTTGAACACAACATGGAAACCACCGAACCAGAAACATTGGTATCTTGACTTGTCTGTTTCCCTGCATCTCCCCGCCTTAGTCACTGAGGCACATATGTACTGAAACAGGCAACAACCACACATACACATACACCACGGAAAGTAAAGGGTGATAGCGACAGGGCTTTTTTTTCAGCCGGAACTCACCAGAACTCAGTTCTGGCATCTCTCAGGTGTGCGCCATTGCCCTTATAAGAGAACAAGGGAGGCATTCATGGTGAGTTCAGGCACCTCTTTATTCAACAAGGCAAAAGGCAACCAGCTGTTTGAAATCATCTGCTATAATTAGAGGACTGTAGTTCATCTGCTCACAAAGCTACAATTCCCAGCACCCACAATAAAATATAATTCCCCAGTTTTAAATGTGCTTTAAATGTGTGGTGTGGACATGGTTTGAAGCTATACATATTTACTGGTGGTTAAGTCCCCTTGGGTGGAATGCGGGTGGTGCTGTGGTCTAAACCACTGAGCTTCTTGGGCTTGCTGATCAGAAGGTTGGAGGTTTGAATCCCCACGACAGGGTGAGCTCCCATTGCTCGGTCCCAGCTCCTGCCAACCTAGCAGTTTGAAAGCACATCAGTGCAAGTAGATAAATAGGTACCGATCTGGTGGGAAGGGAAACCGCGTTTCCGTGCACTGCTCTGGTTTCGCCAGAAGCGGCTTAGTCATGCTGGCCACATGACCCAGAAAAACTGTCTGTAGACAAACACCAGCTCCCTCGGCCTGTAAAGTGAGATGAGCGCCGCAACCCTAGAGTCGTCCACGACTGGACTTAACTGTCAGGGGTACCTTTATCTTTAAGTCCCCTTGAGCTCACTGAGGCTTACTTCTACAGTTGTACCTTGGGTTAAGAACTTAATTCTTTCTTGAGGTCCGTTCTTAACCTGAAGCACCACTTTAGCTAATGTGCCCTCATGCTGCCGCCACACCGCCGCTGCACGATTTCTGTTCTCATCCTTAAGCAAAGTTCTTAACTCGAGGTAATATTTCTGGGTTAGCAGAGTCTGTAACCTGAAGCTTCTGTAACCTGAAGCGTATGTAACCCGAGGTACCACTGTACTGACGATTTGTGCTCCGAAAGGGGAAAAGCAGAGAGGATAAGCAGGTAAAAGAAATTGTCTTGCCCAGTGATCTCAACATGGAATGAATTGAGCTCAGTGGTGCTGCGGCCAGGCAGGTACAGCAAATATTACACTTGAAAGCGGAGCAAGTGAGCGAAGTGTGGCTCAAGGCTCTGGTCCCAAGGTCGCATGGAGAAACATGCTGGTGGAGCCAGAACTGAAACAAACGTGTTCCCTTCTCTTGGCAAAAGGTCAGACAGATTAAATCTTGAAAAAGGACCTTGTCAGAGGAAAGACAACCTCGCTTCCCTCCTCCCCCTTTGCAAAACGCCCAGTTGTCCTAGGCTTCTCCTTTTTAGGAGAAAGGATTTCAGAACTGGGTGAGGGTGTGTGTTCATGTGTGTCTGTGTGCTCATGCTGTTCAGATCAAATATGAAAATGAATTGGTTTGTTTGCTTGGCAGTTAATGACTGGTCTGGTTTGCAGAGATTGATAAGAAGCCAAAGGGGGCTTCGTATCGAGGGGTGTTCTTAAAAGCCCTTTGTTGTGTCTTTGCGAGGAGGTTGCAGAGAGTGACCTCAGTCCGGAGACAACTAGTCGCCAACTTCAGCCTCATTTAGGAACACCAGGACCTGCCTTCTGCTGAGTCAGACCATCTAGCTCAGTATTGTTGACACAGAGTGACAGCAAGTTCTCTGGGATTTCAGGCACAGAGCCTCTCCTGAACCTACCTGAAGGTGCCAGGGATTGAACCAGGGACCTTCTGCATGCAACACAGATGCCCTGCCCCTGAGCCCTTCCCATTTGTTTTCTTTGAAGCTGCTCAACTCTTCTCCCAGGTTTATGGTGGCCCTCCAAATGTTGCTAGACTCCAAATCCCACCATTGGTGGTTGTCAGCCCTGCTGGCCTCTGGCTGCTGGGAGTTGGAGTCTCCATCCTTGCTCTATTTGAAGCCTGGTCCTAGTCTAGTTTAAATGTTCTTAGAAAACCAACGGTAGGGAAGTTGCCATAGCTGTCAAGTGTCCCTTATTTGAAGGGACAGTCCCTTATTTCAGCGCCATGTCCCGCTGCTGTCCCTTATTGATGGATGTCCCTTAAATGTCCCTTAAATGATGTCTCTTAAATTTCAAAGGAAGCAGCTCCTCTCCCTCCCTCCCTGACAGCCAGGGAGGAGGGAGGCTCCAACTGTGTTGCTTGGCTGTGTTGCTCACCCAATAAGAAGTCTAAGAATGACTGGGGGGTGGAGCTTGCATGCCTTGTGTGTGGCTAGTTAATACAAGCTGAGGGGGTTTTTGAATGCTGGACGCCATTTTGTTGCACATGCTGCTGCAAACTTTGCAGTGCAAAGCCAGGCCGGGGAGCCATCTTAAGTTGAGGCTGCATAGGCCTTGTGGTGCATGTGATTCAGATTCTATTCAGTTGAACCTCTGGTTACAAAGTTGGTTGGACAGTGTTCTCAAAGCTGCCAGCATGAGTTTGACCAGACTGCCAGAGGACAGGAAGACTGGAGTGCCTGGAACAGGTGAGGCTGCAGGTCCCTTATTTTGGCTGCTGGTCCCTTATTTTCAAGGCTGCTGGTCCCTTATTTTCAAATCTGTAAGTTGACAGCTATGGAAGTTGCCCATCATTCATGAGCACCTCAACAGCAAACTGAGCAGGCACACATGTTACCTGTTCAGATGTCTTTCCCGTTAGCTTGAGATGTATTTCAATTGTAGCAATAATTTCTAAATGTGCTTCTATCAGATCCACACCATACACTTAAAGCACATCTAAGGCACATTACTTCCCCCAAAACATCCTGGGAACTGCAGTTTCTCCCTCAGAGCTACAGTGCACTGCAGGCTTAACAAACTACAGTTCCCAGGAGTTTTTTTTGTGGGGGGGGCAGCCTTAAATGTGTGATCACTATACTTTAAATGTGTGGTGTGGACCTGACCTTAATTAGCATATGAATATTTTATGCAAATGAATGCCCTCCTTTTTGGCCATGCATCAGTGGCCTTATTGATGCAGTGGGTCACTGATGTTAGACTTCCTTTTTCTGTTCGTATGGGGTGACTCATTCAGTCCTGTTTATCACTCATCACGCTGAATTTGCATCAAGGCTGAATAAGGAATTGCAGACACAAGTCCAGATGTTGCACTTACTCTTTTTTAAACGGAGTTCGTTCACACATTCACCTGCAGGCCTTTATACAATGAAGCATTGCTCATCCGAGATAAGAATGTGAATAGCACCAACATTTATCAGACTAAGGAGTATAGTGGCATTGCTTGAGGCTCTCTGCAACTGAAAGAGGAGGAAGGCCATTGTATCATTAGGTCATTGGAAACCAGGGACTGTGATCCTGAGGCTTGGGTCTTGTGGTCCAGCCTTCAGTAATCTCCCTGGGCAACACCCCTTCTTTCCAGGCCACAGCTGCCTCTGGGCCTGCTCCATGCCTTACTTGAGTGAGGGCAGAGTGCTGTTGTGTTCAGGTTCTGTTTACAGACTTAACAAAAAAGGTAAAGCTAAAAGACCCCTGACAGTTAAGTCCAGTTGCGAACAACTCTGGGGTTGTGGCGCTCATCTTGCTTTACTGGCCGAGGGAGCCAACATTTGTCCATAGACAGTTTTTTCAGGTCATGTGGCCAGCATGACTAAGCCACTTCTATTGAAACCAAAGCAGCGCATAAAAACGTCGGTTACCCTCAACAGAGGAAACTGATTTGTAAAAATGTTACATGGAAAAAATATGAGAGACATGACACATACTTCTGTAAAACAAGAAAATAATAAAAAAATTAAAAAGAAAGAAAGAAAGAAATGTCGTTTACCTTCCTGCCAGAGTGGTTCCTATTTATCTACTTGCACTTTGACGTGCTTTCGAACTGCTAAGTTGGCTGGAGCTGGGACCGAGCAATGGGAGCTCACCCCATCGTGGGGATTCGAACCGCCAACCTTCTGATCGGCAAGCCCTAGGCTCAGTGGTTTAGACCACAGCGCCACCCGCATCCCTGCAGACTTCCAAAGAGGCATCTAGTTGATCTCTGAGATAGCAGGATGCTGGACTACATGGGCCACTGGCCTGATCCAGCAGGACTCTTCTTACATTCTTATGATCGGGTGGCAGGTGATGAGAAATACTCCCATCTTCTTGAGACCCTGGAGGGCCCCTGGACCACCTCCAGCTGATATTTAGGCCAGGCTTCCTCAACCTCGGCCCTCCAGATGTTTTTGGCCTACAACTCCCATGATCCCTAGCTAGCAGGACCAGTGGTCAGGGATGATGGGAATTGTAGTCTCAAAACAACTGAAGGGCCGAGGTTGAGGAAGCCTGATTTAGGCTTTCAGCACCTTTTCCCCTTTGCAGAGGCAGGGAACTTATGAGGGCAGTCTTACCTTGGAGGCTGGTGGACTGCTCTAGGGGATTTTCTGGCTGATATAACTGGCACTCCTGTCAAAGCCCTGGTTGACCTCTGGAACATCAGAAATGGCTTGGGTCATTGACATGATGGCCCCAGAACCCTCTTCCTGCTTCATTGAGCCTGTTTGGCTTCTTGGTATACTCCAGAGTTTAGGCAAGAAACAAGCTGGGAGATCCTTGAACATAAGTGGAGGAAAACTCCAGTCGAATGCAATTGAACACTAGTGAGCGTTCATCATTGAGCCTACCTAGTGGCAGTGAAAGTATGCCTTCTTTGCTGCCTCCATTGCATCCTCATTGTGCTGTCCAGCTCAGCTATTTTGGGTAGAGCAGGGACTTTTGCAGTGTGAAGGAGGTGACAGAACAAATGGTAGTTCAATGTCACTTATTTGCAAAGCATTTTGAGGATAAAATCACTTGCATTCACCAGGATCTTGACTCCTCTGTTACAGCAGATGAATCTCATGGGGTGTCTAGAGCACTGTCTGGTCCTGTTGTGTTGGGTGAGTTGCAGATGGTAAGGCTTGAGGTCAAGGTGCTTGGATTGGCCAAGGTGACCACTTGCACTTTGGACCCTTGCCCCTCATGGCTGATTAGCAGGGAGGGGACAGCTGGCTGGGCCAGGAACATGATTAATGGCTTCTTGTGAGAAGGGGTGGTCCCTACCTGCCTGAAGGAGGCAGAGATAAAACCACTCCTCAAGAGACCCTTCCTGGATTCAGAAAATCTAAGTAATTACTGGCCGGTTGCTAATCTCCCCTTCTTGGGCAAGGTTTCTGAGCAGCTGGTCACGGGCCAGATCCAGGTGCTCTTGGAGGAAGCTGATTTTTCTAGATCCATTTCAATTGGGGGTTTAACCTGGTTTTGGCGCAGAAACTGCTTTGGTCTCCCTGTATAATAGCTTCTGTTGGGAAAGAGATAGGCGAAATGTATCCCTGTTAATTCTCCTCAACTCCTCAGTGGCTTTCGATACCGTTGACCATGGTAGCTTTCTGGAGCAGCTGTCCAAATTAGCACTGGGTAGCACCACTTTGCGATGGTTCTGATTCTACTTGGATCATCATTTCCAAAGGGTGATGCTTGGGGAGTGTTGTTCTGCCCCATAGAGCCTTCAATGCAGGGTTCCTTTGTGTTCAATTTTATCTCCCAGACTGTTTAACATCTACATGAAACCACTGGGTGGGGTCATTCCAAGTTATGGAGTACGTTGTCACCAATATGCTGATGACACTCAGCTCTGTTTCTCCTTTACATCTGCAGGTGAGGCAGTGGAAGTACTGGACAGGTGTCTTGCCTTGGTAATGGACTGGATGAGAGCCAACAAACTGAAGCTCAATCCAGATAAGACTGAGGCACTGTTAGTGGGTGGTTCCCTAGACCAGTTGGGTGGGAGATTGCCTGCTCCTGATGGGGTTAGACTCCCTCTAAAGGAGCAGGTACATAGCTTGGGGGGTATTCCTGGATCCTTTGCTGTTGCTTGAGGCTCAGGTGGCCTCAGTGGCCCGGAGTGCTTTCCATCAGCTTCGACTGGTGACCCAGCTACGCTCCTATCTGGACAGGGATAGCCTAACTACTGTTGTCTATGCTCTGGTAACCTCTAGGTTAGATTACTGCAATGAGTTATAAGTGGGGCTGTAAAATGACCTGTGATCCTCAGATGAAAGGCAGGATAGAAATAATAATAATAATAATAATAATAATAATAATAATAATAATAATTGAATATTCTGGTCTGGTAAGTATTTTCTGTGCTTAGTTTCTGTGCATCATGCTGCTGTTAAAGGCAGAGGAGCAGGAGCAGAATAAAAAGGTGGCAACAGTCACTGGGCATCTATTTCTGGCAAGCTTTTCCATTTGTTGAGCTCATCATCAAAAGCCCTTCTCTGGGCATGTTTGCTGACAGGTGTTAAGGGGCTCCTGGCTGAAGGATAGAAGGTGCAACAAATAGACTTCTCCCCAGGAACACTTGCCCGATGGTTCCTTAACGCAGTGCTCTTTAACCTTGGGTCTCCATATGTTCTTGGACTACAGCTTTCATCATCCCTGACCATTGGCTAAACTTTCTGGTGATGATGGGGGTTGTAGTCCAACAACATCTTGGGGTCTCAAGAGTGAAAAAACCAAATGACACTGAACCAGATGCGTCAGCAGTGCATCAGGTGTATCGTTCTGCTAATGCTGCCATGGAACTTGAAGTTTTACCTGTGAGTCTGAATTCCTGTAATTTTGCTTTTGTTATTGCTGATGTTTATTTTGTGTCTTTCCAGCCCTGTAGCCAGTTGCCCACCACCTCCCCTCACTAGAGTAAAGCAGGGCTGCGCTGAGCCACCAGCCCACCTGCCGACCCAGCCAATGTGGCCCTTGGCAGGCTGAAAGGAGCACTGGGCCTCACTGGCCTGCATGTGGGCGCCTGGTTTGTGCCCACTCAAAAACTATGCTCCCGGGCCACGGCCCCCCGGGCACCCACCACACTATGCCCATGAGTTTTCCCAGATGATATTTTGTAGGAGGGAGCCAAATGCACTGTGCATTTGCTCTGGGACACTTTTATTGTTTTAAACAAAAGAAGTCCCATGGTCGCATCATTTACTGGTGCAACTGGACTTCTCTGCGACCCTTCCCCTCTGCAGGGAGGTGGGACCGATTTGGATGCCCCCCCCCCAGTCCTGAATGGGGTAACTGTGCCCCTGAAGGACCAGGCGCACAACCTGGGAGTCATTTTGGACTCACAGCTGTCCATGGAGGCGCAGGTCAATTCTGTGTCCAGGGCAGCTGTCTACCAGCTCCATCTGGTACACAGGCTGAGACCCTACCTGCCCGCGGACTGTCCTGCCAGAGTGGTGCATGCTCTAGTTATCTCCTGCTTAGACTACTGCAATGCACTCTACATGGGGCTACCTTTGAAGGTGACCCGGAAACTATGATTAATCCAGAATGCGGAGGCTAGACTGGTGACTGGGAGTGACTGCCGAGACCATATAACACTGGTCGTGAAAGACCTACATTGGCTCCCAGTATGTTTCCGAGCACAATTCAAAGTGTTGGTGCTGACCTTTAGACCCCTAAACGGCTTCAGCCCAGTATACCTGAAGAAGCATCTCCACCCCCATCGTTCTGCCCAGACACTGAGGTCTAGCGCTGAGGGCCTTCTGGCAGTTCCCTCACTACAAGAAGTGAGGTTGCAAGGAGCCAGGCAGAGTGCCTTCTCGGTAGTGGCGTCCTCCCTGTGGAATGCCCTCCCATCAGATGTCAAGGAAATAAACAACTATCTGACTTTTGGAAGACATCTGAAGGCAACTCTGTTTAGGGAAGTTTTTAATGTTTGATGTTTTATTGTGTTTTTAGTATTCTGTTGGGAGCCACCCAGAGTGTCTGGGGAAACCCAGCCAGATGGGTGGGGTAGTAGTAGTAGTAGTAGTAGTAGTAATAGCTCTCTTCTAAATATTGTTCCAAAATGCTTGTGATTTTATTATGTAGGTTGCAAAGTCACCTTGAACATGTTGGAAGGATGACGCAGTCTGTGAGGCCTCAAAGAAGTATATATGTAAACAAATAATTCCTCCAGACAGTCTGTTTATTGATTATAAATTCATCCTGATTTGCTTGCACAGAGCTTTCGCAGAGGTCAGACTACCGTATGTCCAGTCATTGCTGAGCATGTCTGTGGGAGGTAACACGATGATGAGCCATTGTCCTGCATTCATCCTGATTTACTTGCTGGGTGTTTATACATCTTCTTGTTAGCCATCCATCCACTCCATACCTTTCAATGCATTTCTGCAACACTTTCCACCCCCCACCCCCCGCAAAAAGCCAGTGTTCTCAGTGTATTTGTTGCACAAGAGCACCAGAGTGCTTTAATCCACCATAAATGCACAAAACCTCAAGTTCCAGTTATTGACAGTCTGGACTGGAGGCACCCGAAGATGCTTGCTGCAAAACAAATGGCACTGAGTTCCTAGTAGATATGCTGATGTTTGTGGCTTGAATGAGTAACCTCACGTGAATCAGCCTCTTTGCTGACAAGCCTACTCTAGAAGCATCATCACTAAGAAACTGGTCAGGACTGGCTATCAGTTCCTGTTGATGAAAGGGAAAGATCTATTCAGTTTCTGAGCTTATCAGTCAGGCCTAATGTTTGGTTGTTAGTCCTGGGCAGCTTTACGGTGTTTTCTATCAGTGATCTATGATCCTCTTCTTCTGAGCCGCTGAATAGTGTTTCTTGAGCCATTATCTGGGAAAAGGCTGGAGCTTTTTCAACCCAAGACCTGTATTCTGTTCTGGGCAACCTTCTGGGGGCCACATGCTAGGGGTAGGAGGGGCCAGAGGCAATGATCAGGGCCAGCCCAATAAATTTTAGCACCCGAGGCAAACCACAAAATGCTGCCTCCCTTCCTTCCAGGGAAGAAGCTGAGAGCGAAGATCTACAACAGGAGCAAGGAGGGAATAAAGATCTGCATTGGCTCTGCTGCCCCTGTGGATCCTCCTGCCTGAGGCAATCACCCAACCTTGCCTCATGGGTGGGCTGGCCCTGGCAGCTATTGAAAATTGTAACTTTATATGGTAAGCTAATTTCTGCACTAAATTTTCTTGGGAGAAAAGCAATGACAAACCTAGATAGCATCTTAAAAAGCAGAGACATCACCTTGCCGACAAAGGTCCGTATAGTTAAAGCTATGGTTTTCCCAGTAGCGATGTATGGAAGTGAGAGCTGGACCATAAAGAAGACCGATCACTGAAGAATTGATGCTTTTGAATTATGGTGCTGGAGGAGACTCTGCAAGAAGATCAAACGTATTCATTCTGAAGGAAATCAGCCCTGAGTGCTCACTGGAAGGACAGATCGTGAAGCTGAGGCTCCAATACTTTGGCCACCTCGTGAGAAGAGAAGACTCCCTGGAAAAGACCCTGAGGTTGGGAAAGATGGAGGACACAAGGAGAAAGGGCGACAGAGGACAAGATGGTTGGATAGTGTTCTTGAAGCTACCAGCATGAGTTTGACCAAACTGCGGGAGGCAGTGGAAGACAGAAGTGCCTGGCTTGCTCTGGTCCATGGGGTCACGAAGAGTCGGACACGACTAAACGACTAAACAACAACAACAATTTCTGCACATGGCCTCCTACTTAATGTCTCTTCCTTGCCTGGAGGATAATCAAAGACACATCCGAGCCAGGCAAAAACACTCACTGAGGGTGCAAAGCTGGGTTGGGCTTGGGGGAGAGTCCTGAGGGTCAGAAAGAAGGAACTGGAGGGCCCTATTTGGCCTCTGGGTCTGAGCTTCCCTACCATATAATAACATTTCATAATCTGCCCTGGGATCTTTTGTGATGAAGGGCACTAAGAAAACAACAACTGAAGAGATAAATTGAAATATAAAAACTAAAAGCTTGATCCTATGATCTGGTGTGGAAGGGAAGAAGTCAGGGGAAAGCTCCAGCTCATGGATACAGCAAATGCTTTGGGTGCAGAAGTCCGTTGTGTCAGGGCTGGGCTCTGTGGGCCATAATCCAGGGTAAGGAGCTGGGAACCAGAAACTGGATGAGTCAGTGTGGGGCAGTGGTTACAATGCTAGACCATGGGCCAGGAGGCCAAGTTTCAAACCCTGCACTCAGCCCTAAAGGGTGGCCTTGGCCTTAAGGATGCAGGAACATCCCACATGGGGGCTGCCACATTGACCCAGCCACCATCACTGCTTCACTTACCTCGCCTGGGTGGCAGCACCCATAAAACAGCAACAGTGGGTTCCAGTGAGATCTTGCAGAGCTCTTGTGAGATCTCATGGAGATTTCAGCAAGATCTCATGGTAAACCACCGGCGTCAGAGGTGCTTCAGTTGCCCAAGGCAGCTGCCTTAGCCCACCTCATGGGCAGGCTGGCCCTGATCCCACAGCTCTCAGGCCATGTTGCTGAAGCATGGCTGCTGGTTGGGAAAGAGAGACCTTTATACTCCTTCCTGCCCAAAGGAACCCAGAAATCAGCTTGCCTTGGCAGAATCTTTCAGGAAAACTCCGTTGGAAAAGGCTGCTGCCTGCATCTCCCCAATTGCTCACAGAAGTCAGTCACACCCAGACAGATCCGAGCAGCTCCTTGACACTCTGGGTTCTATTTTGTGGGTGGGAGTCAGACACAATCTTGTGTAACAAGCCTGTTTCCCTCTGCCCCCCACAAATAATCTGGGGAGGGCTGCAGCTTTCTGGCAGAGCATCTTCCTTGCATGTAGAATGTCCCAGGTATCTTAAGCCTCGCAATGTTGGTATGATAGGGCTTGGGAGACAGGCGGATGAGGAGGAAGTGAGGGGTTGAATTGTAGGAACTTGTGTTGGAGGCAGGGAGGTCTCCCTTTTCCATCCTGATTTCAGTTGCTTTGGAAGAAGGAACAGGGATGCCAGCTCACCCCACTACAATCTTCCTGAATAGTGGGAGGCTGGGGATATCTTTAATCAGTCAAGAGGGGAGGCTGAACAGAAGCCTGAGCAGCGGAGGGGGGATGCAGTCTTGTCACCTGCAACCAAGTCGCTGCCTTCTCAGGTGGGAGCAGAACCGGCCCATCCCAATGGGAGCCCGTGCTTGCAATCCCGACATTCCCACAGGTCAAGGGAGTCTTGTGGGTGAGCGTGCCATGACTTATCTTTAAAAGCTTGGCAGGAAGGATGGGGAAACTTGTTGGGACATCTTGGGAAAGTGGGTGGAGCAGAAGCCAATGACAGAGAGAGGCAGGGCCAACGGCAGGCTGAGCAAACCCATTCTAGTTTTCTCCCCAGCCTGCTCCCTGCTGAGTTCTTTGAGAGGCGGAGTTGAGACTAAGAAGGAGGAATCCGGTATCCAGGCCACTTCCTGGACTGACTGTAAGCAAAAGGTGAGCAGGTGGGGTCTGGCTGAAGAGAGACTGAGCTTGGTGGGGCAATGTCCCATTCACCCTAATGTACCAGCCTCCGCTGATCTTATGCATACTGACTCAGCTTGATTTACCTTCCAGGTAAACATGCGTAGGATGGAGCTGAGGGTACCATCATCCTCAGTCCTTTCTGAGAAGGTTATCTCACCCTCTGATCCTTTTATGATGTTTATGCTGGTCAAGTCTTCCCCTTTGCCTGCCCTTTGACTTTTCCCCTTATCCTTTTCAAAAAAAAAATGTTTATTTTGAGTTGTAGGAGGAAGTTAGCCAAAGAGCAAAAACCCTTTCTTCTTTCTCCCACACTGGGGAAACCGAGGCTCACTTTGCAGATCATTAAATTCTTCGTCTTCTGCTTCAGAGTCAGCACCCGTGGCCCAGCCACATGAACTCACTCTCCTCCTTCCGTCCTTTGACCATAACCCCTATATCAAACTCCAGATGTGAGGGGAGATTAACTGAAAAACCAGCAGATGAGCCAGCCTGTTGAAGCAAGCCTGATACATACACTCAGAACAGAAAATGCCTTTTTAGAGAACTGTGGGTGTCAGCAACCTGGGAGCAGTTTCTGCTTATCAGGTTGCCAACTTATCCCATTCCCAGCAGGGCTTGGAGCATCATTGGGGAACATAGGAACTAAGGACTCCTCTGGACAATAAACAATTGAGCATTCATCCTGATTTGTTTGAATGAAAATTATCCCAGCAGCGGAGCATATGCCCACGCTACCCAGGGCGGGTGCGCTCCTGAGGGGGGCGTAGCATAGAGGGTTCCCTCCCAGGCGTGGGATAGCTGCTCAGGTGCCCAGAGCAGCACGCGCGCCCTGCAGCCAGGGAGGCACCGAGCTGCCCATGGGGGTGGAGCAAGCCACCCATGGCAAACATTTGGCATGCTGCGATTCCCAAGCCGCCTCCAAGCTGTCAAAGGAAGCTGCAGGTCAATGAGCACTGGTCTGTTTCCACAAAGCTGATGCAGAAGGATGTTACATGGCAGGTAAGTGTGGCTTGGCTACATAGGCATCAAGGGCCAAATGTGGAATCTTGGCAGGCCTGATTTAGCCCAAGGCCATGGGTTCCCCAATGCTGCATTCACAGCTGCAAACATTACAAACTGGCAAGAGCACTAGACTGAAGTATGCTGTCTGATTTCCTTGTAACCACTAGCTACATATTGCTAAAGTTTCTAGTCCATCTGCTATATTCTTTTTTCATTGTCTGCAAAAGCCTAGGTGAAAATGTATGTCTTGGTTGTGTTGTCAGAATGTAGGCACTGGGTGAAATCTAGGGGCAAGAAATTTCAGAGGTTGGGGGTCCACTACTGAGAAGCAGATGCCACCACACCTTGAACCTCCAGTGTGCCATATGCTCAAAAGAACATAGGAATGCCTCTTTAAACTGTCATGGCTTCCCTCAATGAATCATGGGAACTGTAGTTTGCTCTAGGTGCCGAGAAATGTTAGGAGACCCCTGTTCCTCCCACAGAGCTACAATTCCCAGAGTTCCTTGGGAAGAGGGATTGACTCCTTAGAACTCTTAATACACTTAACAAACTTCAGTTCCCATAAGTTTTTAAGGTATCATGTTTTGTTGTGTTTGGAAGCTGCCCAAAGTGGCTGGGGCAACCCAGTCAGGTGGGTGGGGTACAAGTTAATAATAATAATAATAATAATAATAATAATAATAATAATAATAATAATAATAATAATAATTATTATTAATGGGAAAGCCATTCCTATACAAAGTGGTATGACAAAGCTTGAAATGCATAGTGCAGATGGGATTCTACACTGTTTACACCAGGCTTCCTCAATCTCGGCCCTCCAGATGTTCCGAGACTACAATTCCCATCATCCCTGACCACTGGTCCTGCTAGCTAGGGATCATGGGAGTTGTAGGCCAAAAACATCTGGGGGGGCCGAGATTGAGGAAGCCTGGTCTACAGTGACTGGCAGTGACTCTCCCAGGTTTCAGACATTGAGCCTCCCCTGTCCACCACCAGCCACAGCTGGAATCACTGGGAATTGAACTGGGAAACTTTCACATGTGCTAATGCTTGCTGACCCACAACCCTTTGATTGTGCTCTGAGGTGAGTTACGTAAACCTTGCTTAATATTAGCCGTGGATAAGATGAGTGTAAGTTAATCTGCATGAAAGAGGACAGTTTTGCTTTTGTTCTCCGGTTTTCTTTGAGAAGGGAAACACCCAGGCTTTGCACAGAGGCGTTCTTTGTTAAGCCTGTTTTAAAGAGAGAGAGAAAGAAAGAAATGCAGCAAAACAGAGAGGTGCTGACCTTGCCTTTGAGGCTGCTTAAGGGCAACACTTTTTATCTTGCTCAGAAGAAAAGGGTGCTTAGGAACATGTGGCAACATAACCCTCATTATGCATTGCAGAGATGGTAAGAGAGCCAGCATATATCAGGGACCCCCTGAGGGGCGCAAAGCATTTCAGCAGTGCATTCCACTGTCTTCCAATAGAGCCCCAGGTGAGGGACATAGGAAGGTGCCTTGCATGGAGTCAGAACAGTAGTCCATCTAGCTCAGTACGGTCAACACTGACTGGTACTGGTTCCCTGAGATTTCAGACAGGGATCCTTTCCCAGTGTGTCTGGAGATGCCAGGGATTGACCCTGTGAGCTTCTGCCTGCAGAGTAGATGCTCCACCACTGAGCTCCAGCCCTTCCTCAATGTAGGAGCATAGGAAGCTGCCTTATACTGGATCAGACCAGTGGTCCATTTAACTTAGCACTGTCAACACCGACTGGCTGTGGCTCACCAACATTTTTATAATGAAAAAAGGGATGTCCATCATCTCCATCATCATCATCATATTTATACTCTGCTCCACTCTGAGCGGCGTCCAACATATATAGAAAGGTAAAGGACCCCTGACAGTTAAGTCCAGTCGCAGACGACTCTGGGGTTGCTGTGCTCATCTCGCTTTACAGGCTGAAGGAGCCAGCGTTTGTCCGCAGACAGTTTTTCCGGGTCATGTGGCCAGCATGACTAAGCCGCTTCTTGCACAACGGAAACCAGAACAGTGCACAGAAACTCCGTTTACCTTCCTGCTGGAGTGGTACCTATTTATTTACTTGCACTTTGACGTGCTTTCAAACTGCTAGGTTGGCAGGAGCAGGGACTGAGCAACGGGAGCTCACCCCGTCGTGGGGATTCGAATCGCCGACCTTTTGATCAGCAAGCCCAAGAGGCTCAGTGGTTTAGACCACAGTGCCACCCGCGTCCCATTATATAGAAATATAACCAAACATTAAACATTAAAAAACTTCCCTATACAGGGCTGCCTTAAGATGTCTTCTAAAGGTTGTATAGTTACTTATCTCCTTGGCTCGGGGGTCACATAACTCTATACCCGCTGATGTTCTACCATACTTTCCAACATTTCTCTGGTGAAAATAGGGACGTCCTAAGGAAAAGCGGGACATTCTGGGTTCAAATCAGAAACCATTAAGTTTCTGCTTAATCTGCTGCTAACCAGATTAAGAGACCTCTGGGTATAGGGCGGTGTATAAATTCAATTATTATTATTAACAACAACAACAACAACAGCAATATCAACAACCACCATTCAATCCATCTCTTTATTATGGTCAATGCCCAATATTCAATCTGCTGTTCATGAGACAGGCTGGTATCTCCCAGTTCATGGGTGACTTGAGCTTCAGGAACAATTTCCAGATATATGACACTCCTCTCTAAATCAATACTTCTCCCTTCACTTTGCATCAGTGCTTAAGTGGTTTTTTTTCCATCTCCCACAGATATTGTGTTACTGTTCAAAACACATTTGTATCTGTCATATCATTGCATGAGTTTCACACCCTGCTGGAGAAAACTTCCCTTTTCCAATTTCCACATTGCCTTCTATGCAGAAAACTGCTGGTCATCTCAACCCCCTCCTCCTTCGCCATCTGAAGCAACTTGGGGATCACCATGGAAACGGTTACCAATTAACTGCAACTGAGTATGTAACGGCTGTCTTTGGAAATGAGGAATGGGAAAAGCAGAGCTGGTGGCGGCAGTGCCCTTTTGACAGGTGCCTAAGCATACTTCAGCTCCATTTATACTTTTCCCTTGAAATGTTTTAGATCTTTTGTTTGGTTAAAGGCATCTCTGCTGAATGATTTTATGAGTTTGATTAATCATCTTATCCTATATAATTTTGCATACACAGAAATAACTCTCGGTGACTCTGGAATGACCTCCCTGAGAATTCGGTCATGTACTGACTCTTGCTTTCTTTCAGGTACCCTATCAGTACAAATCTGGTTCATTCAGAGAGAGAAATATACATACAGTATTAGTCTGAAATAATTATGGAACTGATTTCTCTTTTTGCTGCTGCAGAAATTAAAGATACGAAGAACTGTAATAGATTAATAGAAAATGTTTCAGATTGTGCATCTTTGAAATGGATTATTAGCGGTGCTGTTTTTATAGAAAAAGAGGTGCCGTATTTTTTGCTCTATAAGACTCACTTTTTCCCTCCTAAAAAGTAAGGGGAAATGTGTGTGCGTCTTATGGAGCGAATGCAGGCTGCGCAGCTATCCCAGAAGCCAGAACAGGAAGAGGGATTGCTGCTTTCACTGCGCAGCAATCCCTCTTGCTGTTCTGGCTTCTGAGATTCAAAATATTTTTTTCCTTGTTTTCCTCCTCCAAAAACTAGGTGCGTCTTGTGGTGCGTCTTATAGAGCGAAAAATACGGTACCTTGTTCCCTTAGAATAGCAATGGTGCCCACCTGAGAGGTGCCGAAACTAAGTTTCAGTGAGTTCTGACTGAAAAAAAGCCCTAATTATTAGTATGGTGAGTTTCCCTATGGAGGGGCTCAGTGGGCTGTCACTGGATCAGTTCATGCCAATACAACCTGAAGCCCCTGTTCTGCCTCCCACGTTGCCAGATCGTGTCCTCCTGCCAGCGCTTGCTGGTGAGTCTCTGCCTACAAAGGTGTCTGATTCCAAGTCTAGCTCTGAGCTGGCTGAGTCTCTACCTCTGTCACGTAGGACATGGAGATGTCAATAATAATAATAATAATAATAATAATAATAATTTTTATTTATACCCCACCCTCCCAGCCAAGGCCGGGCTCAGGGCGGCTAACAAGCAATAATAAAAACAAGTTGAATGAATGCAACTTAAAAACAAGATTAAAATACAACATTAAAATATTGAAACATTAAAATATTAAAATGCAGCCTCATCACAGGAGGAGAAAGGAAAAAGGAAAAAAAAAGAGGGGGAGGGAATCAAATTGGCTTCAAGCCAAAGGCCAGGCGGAACAACTCTGTCTTACAGGCCCTGCGGAAAGAAATCAGATCCTGCAGGGCCCTGGTCTCATGAGGCAGAGCGTTCCACCAGGCCAGAGCCACAGCTGAAAAGGCCCTGGCTCTGGTTGAGGCTAATCTAACTTCCTTAGGGCCCGGGACCTCTGGCGTGTTGCTATTTATGGACCTTAAGGTCCTCCGTGGGGCATGCCGGGAGAGGCGGGCCTGTAGGTACGAGGGACCTACTGCTCAGGCCTAGTCTGCTAGAAGGAATTCTCATCTGCTCACCCAGGCCAAAGATGCAGCCCACTTGCCACGCTAAAGTCATGCCCACCCCACCTTTACATAAGGAGAGTCTATGGAGTGTGTTAGCTGTTGGATCAATGCCTTAACTTGCCTAGACGTGTGTTGCATCTGTTGTGCCTTTGACTTTTGCCCTGCTTTTGCATTATACTGATTTGAACATTAGTGCTGTGGGCAGAAAACGTAATCTGGTGTCGAGCTCTTTGTCCAAGGGGGAGCCTGGACATCGTGGTTAAATGGGTGCCCAATTGTATCCAGATATAGACAGAAACCTGTTATTTCACCTCAGGAACCATCGTGCAAAATTTGGTCAGGAGGCAGAGGCGGAGCTAGTTGCTCTGGCACCTGGAGCGGCACACATGGTGTGGACCCCGGACGGGGCAAGCCGCCTGCAGTGAGCGGCGAGAGTCCCAGGGTGGGGGGCGCCGCCTGTGACAAGTGTTCCAGGGGGTGGCATGGCAATGTCACCCCCCCCGGGATAACACCCGGAGCGGACCGCACCCACCGCATCCCCCTTCCTCTGCCACTGTCAGGAGGTGCCCAAATGCAGACCATTCATAGAAAGCAGAGAGCTTTCTCTGGGAGGAAAGAGAGGATCCCCTGCGAAGAGAAATTTGTTGACAACCCACTCTGTGAATTGTGGATCTGTGGAGGGAATAGGGGTTGCCTAACAACTCTCAGCACCTTGACGAACTAGAGTTCCCATGATTCTTTGGGAGAACCTATTGCTGCTTAAGGGATGCGGGTGGCACTGTGGGTTAAACCACAGAGCCTAGGACTTGCCGATCAGAAGGTTGGTTGTTCGAATTCCCGCGACGGGGTGAGCACCCATTGCTCAGTCCCAGCTCCTGCCAACCTAGCAGTTTGAAAGCACGTCAAAGTGCTAGTAGATAAATAGGTACTGCTCCGGTGGGAAGGTAAACAGCGTTTCCGTGCGCTGCTCTGGTTCACCAGAAGCGGCTTAGTCATGCTGGCCACATGACCCGGAAGCTGTACACCGGCTCCCTCGGCCAATAAAGCAAGATGAGTGCTGCAACCCCAGAGTCGGTCACGACTGAACCTGATGGTCAGGGGTCCCTTTACCTTTACCTTATTGCTGCTTAAAGTGGTATGGTGCTGCTTTAAATGCCTTAAGTGCAGATGGGACCTTGAGTCCAGCACTTCTCCAGACAACACAGCAGTTCCTGGTAAACACCGGCAGCTGGTATAATTAATACAGAGTATAAATAATAATGTGCCCTTATTCTGCTGTCACAAGAGTTGCTTGTTGTTTGTCAGAGGACAGTTTGCCTCAAGGAGTTTCCATCCTTGTTATCTGTCTTGTCTGACGTTAAGATCAAGCAAACAAGTAATGCAACCTCTTGCCAAAACTTAGAAAGTCCCTTTGCAGCTGCTCTTAAATGTTCCCAAAAGAAGAAATGAAAGTCTGTGGGTTTTTGTTTTGCTAGTCTTTGTCTCCAGTTTTTCTTTGTCTCTCTCCCCATCCCACCCCACCCTGCAAGTCTGGTCAACTGGCAAGCCAGGTCATATCCCCCCTTGCGCCATACATTTAAAGCATATTTCCCCAACAAAAAATATTGGGAACTGCAGCTCAGTGATTCTTATTGCAGGGAAGGGGTAAGGTGTTTTAAATGAAAACAGCTTGTTGAGGATGAGCATGAACTATTCTGGATTGATAAAAGCTGCTTTGTTGTGCTACAAACAGGTTAGAGTGTGTACAGCCTTAGTGTTGATGTGCGCACTTTAACCTAAAAGTCTGTATGTTTGATAGTGTTCATATTCACCTGGCTGCTTATGGGCTGCTGGTTCATGTTTACCAGGCAGGCTCTCTACTGTATTAGTAAAGTATTTAAATTTAAAATCTCTTTATCACGGTCAATGACCAGTATTTGTGTTAGTATTAACAGGCTGTGAACTGCATCAGTGTTCATATGCATGATCTTCCCTTACATGCGCATTCAGCCACCCACAGATTTACCTTCTAAACACCCTGGAGGGAGAAACTGAATCCCGAAGCTTAGCAATATTAGCAACTCAAAGATTCCTAGCAACCCCAGAAGGCTAGAATACAATAAATAGGAACCATGATTTATCCAGGACAGAGCCCCTCTAAATAGGGAGTGCCCCTGGTAAGCAGGGAGAAGTATTAAAATGCATTAGAATGTTGCAGAGTGGAGCTTTCCTGATCGCTGTGCATTTTTCCAGAAAACAGCCAGATGCCATAAGGATTGGCACCCATCTCTCCATACAGTTAGGTGAATCTGTCACCCCTACTTTCATGCACCCATCCCCATGTTCTTCTGCAATGGATGAAGCCAGAAGATGCCTCTGCTCAAAGGTGGGGCCAACAGCTCACAGGACTGTTAAACTTGTTCACCCTGTTGCTCCAGGGAGGAGTGTATGTATGTTATGCCCACAGGTGAGCATGTTTCCGTGTTTCAGCCCAGATTGTCTAACGAGCAAGCAGGAAGCAGGAAGAGCTCACGGAGAGGATGGGACACAGAGGCAAATGTCCCTCCATTCATTGTCTTTAAGGGCCTTGGTCTGATGCTTATGTTGTCTTAACATGATGGGGAGGGGCTGTTGTTTTTTGAGGAACAGAGGATCTGATCAAATCCACTCCATACATGGAAATCACATTTTAAACACGTGGCTCCCACCAAAGAATCTTGGAAATGTAGTTTGTTAAGGGTGCTGAAAATTAAATTATTATTATTAGTAGTAGTAGTTCCAATAATTTTTATCAATTTTTTCCAAATGTCTTAAACACAATACAGCTTAACAATATTATTCTCCTTTCAATCTATATCTTATCCAAATTAACTTCCCTCCACCCATTTTTGGCTTCCCTACATTGCTCTTACTTAAGCATGATCACTATATATACATTCTATAAATGTCTATAATTCCTTAATAAATTTTTGTATTATACTTTAGACATACATTCCTTATTACAGCATTACATCTTGTGGTCTAACCAAACATTTACAATAAACATTATGAGTTTTATTTCAGTCCTGTGAGTGTCTTTATTTATGTACAGTTTTCTCTAAGTATACCATAAATTTGGACCATTCTTTTTGGAATTTCTCTTAAATTATTATTGTTGTTATTATTCATTGCATTATATTCCACCCTTTTCTCCAAGGAGCTCAATATGGCATACATGGTTCTCCTACTTTTCGTTTAATCCCCACAACAACCTTGTGAGGTAGGTTTGGGTGTGTTGAAAATGGCTATCCTATCTCTTCTCAGTCCCCTCTTTTCCAGGCTAAACATACCAAGCTCCCTCAACTGTTCCTCATAAGGCTTGGTTTCCAGAACCTTGATCATCATGGTCCATGGGCGTAGCCAGGATTTTTTTTTGGGGGGAGGGTTGCAGAAGCTCAGATTTGTATTGATTGGGGGGCAGCTGCCCCCTGCCCCCCCCTTGGCCACACCCATGTTGCGGTCATCCTTCTCTGCAGATGCCCCAGCTTGTCAAGATCCTTCTTAAATTGATCCTAAATGATTAAATGATGCAGACATATGCATACATTTCTGCACATCAGTGCTTGTTGAAGACGTGTCAGCAGAGCAGATCAGTTTCTCCCCCAGTCAGTTGATAAACAACCTCAGCAGGTAATGCAGAGCAAATGTTTGCAAAAGGAACCAGTGATGCTTAGTCTGATGCGCAGCATCTGTGATGCCCACGCAGAACCTCCTACAACCGTGCAGGTCCTGACAGTGCACCATGTGGGAGAAGGAAAGTACCTTGGGAGCCTCAGGCTGCACAACAAGTGTCTCCTGATGGCAGCTTTTCCTGGAGAGGGCTAATCAGGGGGAAATACAGTGGAATAAGCATGCAGTTGAAGTGTGACTGAGTTCCAATGAGCTAGTCATGTTTTTCCAGGGTTTACCCTTCCTGCTTGCTTTGCATCCTTGGCCTCGCTCCTGTATGGTGCTGTTTCATGCCTCTGCATAACCATGGATTTGAAGTTAAAATGTTAGGCTCTTTAGGCACCAGGCAGACCATGTACGTACAGACTATACATTTGAAACACACTTTAAATCACCTCCCCAACTCCAGGAACTAATTTTTTAAGGTTGCTTGGAATTGTAGTCCTGAGGGCGGGTGGCGCTGTGGTCTAAACCACAGAGCCTAAGGCTTGCTGATCGGAAGGATCAGCGGTTTGAATCCCCGCGACGGGGTGAGCTCCCATTGTTCGGTCCCTGCTCCTGCCAACCTAGCAGTTCAAAAGCATGTCAAAGTGCAAGTAGATAAATAGGTACCACTCCAGCGGGAAGGTAAATGGTGTTTCCGTGCGCTGCTCTGGTTCACCAGAAGTGCTTAGTCATGCTGGCCACATGACCCGGAAGCTGTACGCCGGCTCCCTCGGCCAATAAAGCGAGATGAGCACCAGAACCCCAGAGTCGGCATGTCTGGACCTTATGGTCAGGGGTCCGCAAATTATTGGCCATATGTGTGTGTGTGTGTGTACACTCTTTAACTGTGTTTTAAATGTATGGTGCTGATGCAGGCAAATTCTGCCCCCTTCTGCCCCCCCTACCAGAAGCTTGCAATAGTATCCACGGGAAAGGTTGCCGTTGTGTGATGGTTTAATGTTGTAAATGCAATCAAGGTTGCATTCCAAACACAGAGAAGATTAGCCAGAAAATCTCTTCTTGGCCTAGAGGTAGAACAAGAATGATAGGAGTTAAAAGGTTTCAACTACTAAACTTTTGCAGATGGGCCACTGCTGTAAAGGTGCAGAAACAAAGGTGGGGGGGGGCTGGCAGCCTGACTCACTCCATGGATTTTAAAGAGTGTTAGGGTTTTTTTTTTGGGGGGGGGGACATGTTAGGCTGAATGTTTGAGTCCTCTTTTGATTCCTGGAACCAGCAAGGATTCAATTGCTGGAATAGCCAGGCCAGCCTGGGTGATGAGTCCTTAAGAGGACAAAGGAAAGATTTTCCCAATCTTAAATTCAGTTCTCCTCCTGAACATTCAACACCCATTTTCCTATGCTGTTTTCACTAACGGACTTTTTGTTTTTTTTGAAAGGCAATTTCTTCTAATTTAATGCATTTTTGCTATGTGTTTCAGTTTGTATATTATTTCAGAAAGTACAATATCAATAGATTCGTCTTTACAGTGGTACCTCGGGTTACAGACGCTTCAGGTTACAGACTCCGCTAACCCGGAAATAGTACCTCGGGTTAAGAACTTTGCTTCAGGATTAGAACAGAAATCGTGCAGCGGCGGTGCAGCGGCAGCAGGAGGATCCATTAGCTAGAGTGGTGCTTCAGGTTAAGAACAGTTTCAGGTTAAGAAAGGACCTCTGGAACAAATTAACTTCTTAACCCAAGGTACCACTGTAAATGCAAACTGCGTCAGATTCCTCCACTATCCATACTAGAAACATTAAAAACAAGTTAATTTTGTGCAGTTAAAATATGGTGGATTTACCGCAGCATGAACTAAAGATAGCAGAGGAACTGTGGGGGAGCCTAGCATTTGGCAATACTGTAAATTGCTTTGACAACATTATCTTAGGGCTCTTTAATAAGTCTTCACTGCCACAAGGCACAAGGTCTCCTCTTAACATTGTCCACAGGCTGCCCTGCCCGACAAAGGATAGTGTTACGAGTTTTTTGGGCTGGGTGGGTAGGGTTGATGCTGAGACCTTTCTAATGCCTGGGCCCCCTTCTAATTTCTGGAATAGCCAGGCTAGCTTCCTGGTGAGGTAATGGACCTGATGAAGTAAAGGGAGTAGCTCTGTGCCAGGCAGCAAATGCCTCCCTCAACTTGCAGGTAGCTAGAAAGACAAAGGCCAGAGATAAGAGTTGAATGATGGGAGCTAGAAGTTGGAAGAAAAGCTGCAGGCTTGGAAGCAGGGCTGATTTCTGTTTGAATCCAAGGCTGCAGCTAGGAGGAAAGCAAGTCTCTCTTGGAGTGTTAACGCTGTGAACTCCTCCATTGCAGGCTCAGGTTCTTTAATGTGTAAATGAACCATGTATCCGAAAGACACCACCGTCTCTGCTGTGTCTCTAATTCCAAAGGAAACACGAGCCCTGGAAGTGTCCGGAACCCCTGGAATCTCACACTGCTCAGAGATTGGGGTGACACACAATAATATTGCAGAGAAGGAAAAAATAAAAAAGGAGGCACCCAATTTTTATTTTTATTTTACTGCTGAATTTATTTTGTTACTGTTAACTTCTTAATATGTTTACAATAGTCTCTAAATACTCCATAAAATATTTCCAGTCTTCCTCAAATAGTTTTTTTTTTATCCTGATCTCTTATTCTGTTTGTCAGTCTTGCCATTTCTATATATTCTATTCACTTTGTCTGCCATTCTTCTTTCCTCCATCTTCCCTCCATCTCTGAGCATACACCATTTGTGCATCTATAGTTGCATACATTAAAAGAGATTTGTGTTCCCTGGGTATATTTACATCTGTTATACCTAAAAGAAAAGCTTCTGGGGTTTTGACAAATGTCTTTTTAAACATTTTTTTTCCAAACTCATCATATATCATTTCCCATAAGTTTTTTTAACCCTTTTGCATGTCCACCACAAATGATAAAATGTACCTTCTTTTTTCTTTACATTTCCAACAAGTACAGTCATATCTCAGGTGGAATGTGCTTCAGGTTGAGCGCTTTCGGGTTGCGCTCCTTGGCAACCCGGAAGTAACGGAGCGCGTTACTTCTGGGTTTTGCCACTCGCGCATGCACAGACGCTCAAAATGACGTCATGCGCATGTGCAGAAGCAGCAAAATGCGACCCACGCATGCACAGACGCGCCCTCGCATCTTACGTTCTATTCAAGATGCGAACGGGGCTCCAGAACGGATCCCGTTTGCATCCTGAGGTACTACTGTATCAGTTTCAGTCTTGTATGTCTTAGCTAATTTACTTGGTTTTAAATGCTACCTATAGATCATTTTCATATAGTTTTCCTTCAATGTGTAACATGCAGTAAATTTTAATTCACCCCCCCCCCTTACTAATTCTCCCAGACACTTGTTTCGGCCTTTGGCCTAATCTATAAGGGTTCTTAGACTCTTCTCAAGATAACATTGTGCTGTTCCTGCTGTTGTTTTACAAGACTAGCATTGGTCTCCTTCTCTTGTTTTCCCAGGCCAAGTAGGTTATATTCAGGACACACCTATTGCAGATGTAGAAAGCTCAAGGGAGGTGTCCATCATCTATGTTTTTCAGAAGAATTAAGCAGCCAACAAGTTTTGAGACATTGTCAGGTCAACACCCAAGCTGGCAGATGGGGAGATCAGCTTTGGGTGGGGCTGTTTCATAGGCCGCCAGGTGAGCTGTTATTACTATTGCTATTGCTATTATATTTTTAATGATTTGTTGGACTTGATACAACACAGGCACCCTGATTAGAGTTTTCATTTCTGCTCTGAATAGCATCAGGTTCTACAGGTGTCATCAATTGCCTAACATTTCACCGCAGAGGGAAGGCTGTGGCTCAGTGGAAGATCATTTGCTTTGCATGCAGCAGGTCCCAGGTTCAGCTCCCAGCAGAGTGGGAATGGGTGAATCTGTCAGCAGGTTTCCTTGCTTCTCATTCTTCTAATCTTCTGTTCTCCACCTTTCCACATCAGTCTGCAAATTCTTTTCTTTTTTTTAACGCCCTAGTGAAAAATCACCAGCGTTTCATGGATGAATTTATCCTAGCAGACACACTTCTGTGTGCAAATTAGTACACATTACTTGGCTGCAGAACTGCAATGCAATGTTTGGAGAAGTCTGTATTCTGAAGGATGGCTGTGTTTTGGTTCATGCATTGTTTCAGAAAGTGCAGATTTAGGTAGGTTTGCTTCTAAATGTGCACGTAATCTAAGCCACCCACACCCCTCAGTCGTTATCACAAAGCACCAGACATGGGGCTGACAACAACCCTTGTGGTGTGGTTTCTATGAAGGAACCCCAGAAAAGGGAATTTGACAAATGAGTAGCCCTGCCCACCTGTCAAATTATGTCACATCACAGTGATGTCATGTGACTGAAAAGTAGGCGGCTCCCAGCCCATTATCCAGTTTTGACCCTGATTCTGAAAAGGATGTGGCACATGGAGCCAAAAGGGAACCCAATCTCTTCATTGGAGCAGTGGTCCAGTTATCTTGAGCTGCTGTTCCCTCAGCAGCTGATATTCAGAGTCAAATTGTCTCTGGACCTGGACAGTACATATAGCCATCACAATGAGTAGCATACGTTGATAGCGACATCTTCCACAGATTTGCCCAGAAGTAAGGAACTGGATCCATAAAGAAGGCTGGTCGCCGAAGAATTGATGCTTTTGAATTATGGTGCTGGAGGAGACTCTTGAGAGTCCCATGGACTGCAAGAAGATCAAACCTCTCCATTCTGAAGGAAATCAGCCCTGAGTGCTCACTGGAAGGACAGATCCTGAAGCTGAGGCTCCAATCCTTTGGCCACCTCATGAGAAGAGAAGACTCCCTGGAAAAGACCCTGATATTGGGAAAGATTGAGGGCACAAGGAGAAGGGGGTGACAGAGGACGAGATGGTTGGATAGTGTTTTCGAGGTTACCAGCATGAGTTTGACCAAAGTGCGGGAGGCAGTGGAAGACAGAAGTGCCTGGCGTGCTCTGGTCCATGGGGTCACGAAGAGTCGGACACGACTAAATGACTAAACAACAACAACAAGGAACTGGATCTAGTTGGCCAGGACCTTATCTTCCCACATCATTTGTGGGCCTGTCAGTCACCTGTCAGTCACCTAATGTCACAGTTGTGTCAGGTTTTGCCTGTATGATCTGAAAACAAACTGCCTGGGCAAGGCATTGCACTAGGCAAGTTCTACCAATCAGATGAGTGTGGCTTGGACTCAAAGGTCTTGTGGGCTGAATTTGGCCCATTGGCCAGAGATTCTGCAGCCCAGCATTAGGCTCTGTCAGCACTATAAAGCTGTATCATACCACTTTAAACTAAAGTGTCAGGGATTATTTGGGGGAAGCCAGAACTGGGGGAAGTGGTATGGTACTGCTTTAAATGTATAGTGCAGATGGGGCCAGAGTCCAGCTTCCTTTAAAAGCCATTGAAGTTGGTGTCTGCAAGCTGGTAGAGTCTTTAATTAGAAATGCAAGGAATCAGACTCAATGCACAACCCTCTCTTGCCCATATACAAGTAGTAGAAATCCTGCTTCACCAGTGAAGCTGAAGCTATGGTTGCAGAATTGATACTCGAATCATTATTATTGCAGGCTCACATTCCCTTCTGTGCCTTCCTCTAAGTACAAGAATATAACACAAGGTGTATGCTGCTTGGTGTCTCCTGTTGTAAAGTTACCACTCTGTCTTTGGCACAAAGAGAAAAATAAAAATGCTCACGACCCTGCCCAGGACACTCGGACCAGGTAAACTCTTTTGGCTAAGGAGTTTATGAGCAAATCAGGCTGCAATGGAATCAGGTAATGGTTTAGTGTAACTACCATTTACCCTGGAGGAGAGGGAAGTTAATTGCTCCCAATTGCCTCTGAGGAAGGAAGAAGTAGGTTAAATATTAGCAAGAAGCAGCCATGTAAAAACAGCTCAGCAACAAAGAAGGATCCCAGGAGATACGGTAATACTTCTAGTTTCAGAAGCCTGGGATCAGCTGAACTGAATAACCACAGGTACATCTAGGCATTTGATGCCGACTTTGTTGAACTGTAAAATTCATTGGTGTCTGGCTGTTCTGCTTGGTGTTTGGGTCTTAAATATCTGATGCTTGCATCTGACAATTGCTTAAGCATCCCCTGTGTTTTTGTAGAGGAGGAGGAGGATGGGGGAGAAAAACAGAATAAGAGGACTCCACCTCCAGTGAACCACCTGTCTCTAGCTCCTATTAGCTACTCTGCTCACTGCCCCATTCATTTCTAACCACCACTGACAGCAAGGTGCTGTCCCAGTGTCTGTAGATGTGGGTTTATGCACAACTCCCCTTCCAGCAGGTGGTTCACAAAGATACACACCTATGTACTTTAAAAAGAAAGAAAGCACTGTAGCCATGAGCTGTGGGTCTGACCCACTCCCCCCCCCCATTTTTCCTTACTCAAGCAGGAAGGAACACTTGTGGTTTCTTTGCATCCACAGAGACCCTAATTAGAATGCTCTGCGATCATTAGGAAAGAGCCTTTAATTGCTGCTTGGTGCAAATGGGGCAATTATCATGGCTGGACAGGGCAAGCTGGGCTTTGCTTTGACTCTGAGACAAACTAGATGAGATTGTGAAATTGTGTGACTGCAGTTAGCACACACTTTTTTTTGTTATCCCAATTTGCAACTCTGGTAGGGGCGTGGGTGTGGACTTGATTCAAGGACCCCTCCCTCCCCTCTCTGTGAGGGCTCCTCTATGACACATTCATCGAGCATTCCCCCAGATTTCTCCCAGATTTCCCTTTCCAAAGCTTACATGGAGCTTAGACAATTTTCTGCTCTTTATTGAGCATTTGTTTTTATTTGTTTTCAGGAAGGTTATAGGTCATTGAGCTTTCATCTCACATTAATCCTGATTTGCTCGGATTTGTCTCACCCCATTTGGCACAATAGATCAGATTTCATTGCATTTAGGTGTGTCTGTAGTTCAGGGATTGGGAACCTCCATTGCAGGTTTAGACCTATCTGTTGGTCAGACCCTTTTTGACCTCATAGCATTAGTTTCTGCTGCTGGAAGTACTGAGTTTGGGTTCCATATATATGGAACCAGTTTGCTTTAGGTTTATTGTTTGTTATTCTAACTGCTTCCTAACCTGCCCTGAGATAGGATGACGAAGGGTGGAATTAAAATATACAAAATTAAGAAATAACAATGCAAAACAAAACCATGGTCCTCCAAGTGTCACCGAGTTCCATTCCCCATCAGGCCTGGACAGTATTGCTAGTGATCAAGGATGATGGGAACTGTGGTCCAACAACATCTCATCCAAAGACCTGTAAGGCCCTAGAGCAGGCATCCCCAACCTCCAGATGTTTTGGACTACAATTTCCACCATCCCTGACCACTGGTCCTGTTAGCTAGGGATCATGGGAGTTGTAGGCCAAAACATCTGGAGGGCCGCAGGTTGGGGATGCCTGCCATAGAGTCACCATTGCCTAGACAGGTGGAGCCTATGCTGTGTGTCAGTCAATTGCAGTCAGGGGGTTGGGCCAGAAGATGCAACCCTGGGTTCCCCAACCTTACCCTCCACATATATAAATACATGTGCTTGTATCCAGGAGCAGAGCTGACCCTTGACCAGTGAAGGCTGATGCACCAGGGTGAATGGGGCACTCCTCAACCAACCTCAGTCTGCCCTTAGCTTGTCCTCACTTGCTTGCCCTCTTTCTTACAAACTACCCAGGGGGTGGCCCTGGCTGTCAGTTTCCTCCTTCTTAGTCTCAGTGCTGCCCTTGTACAAAGCAGCAAGAAGGAGGAGTGTGGTGCAGTGGTTAGCGTGTTGGACTAGGACCTGGGAGAACAGGATTCAAATCTCCACTCAGGCATGTAGGTCACTAGGTGACCTTGGGCCAGTCACTGCCTCTCAGCCTAACCTGTCTCCCCAGGTTGTTGTGAGGATATAATCGGGAAACTATATGTGCTGCCTTGAGCTTCTTGGAGGTAAGGTGTAAAAGGAATGCAATAGTAAATAAAATATAAAAAACAACAACCCTAGAATGAGTTGGCTGTGCCTGTCCTTGGCTCTGGCTCCACCTATTGTTGGGTTCCCTGTCCTCTCTCTGACGTCTTCATTAGCTGCCTAAACGTTTTGACTCTGGGTGCCTGTCTAATTTCAGCTGGCAATTGATTCTAGAAGGCTGGAGCTGCCACACTAAAAGCCTGGTTGCTAGCACAAGCAAGGTGCAACTCTGGGGCATATGATACTCTCAGCGGTGAAGCCCAAGAGATGCCCCACATATAGTGTGCTGTGATAATCCATTTCTGGGGTTAGCAATGCCAAGAACACAGCATCCAAACCATGAATGGTCCTAGCAGTCTTAACCAGCCAAAGCTGGTAGAAGGCATTCCTAACCATCAAGGCCTCCAGTGCCTCGAGTGACAAAGGCATTCATTAATATGTTCATTTTTATATTGCTTGACTGGAGAATTGGACTGCATAATTTGAAGAAGTGTGAACTTTGGATGGCTGTGTTCTGGTTTACATATTGCTTTTGGACATTGCAGAATTAGGTAGGTTTGCCTTTAAACGTGAACTGAATTAAATGTCTCCCTTATCCCTCCTAACAATAGCAACTGAAGAAATAAAAATGCCATGAAACACAGCAAAAAGTGTTGGTTGATTATGGAGATCAGAACCATATAATTTTTTAACAAATGGGAGGACATAATTACCCTAAACGGTAAACAATAATGGAGTACAAGGACCCACACAGAGAGAGCATACTTCTTGTACACATCCATTTCAAAGTGTACATGGAAGTATTCAGGGAAACACAGAGAGAGAGGGAAAGAGAGGAGGAGGAGGAGAGAGGGCAAGGTTGGGCCCAGGTTACCTGAAAGATCAAACTCCCTATATGAAACTGCCTGAGTGCTAAGATCCTTGGATGAGCACCTCATCTTGGTCCCATCAACATAGGAACCAACTCCTAGGGGCTATGGGGTCTTCGGCCCCCACAGTAAATTATTTGAGGGGGCCAGGCCCCCACAAAGTTGATTGTCATTCCCATTCAAATGGTGTGTGTGCACTGCATCATGCAATTGATTATGCAGGGTGGGGCTTACCTGGGCCCCCACAATATTTTATTCAAGTTGGCACCCCTGCCCATCAACATCAGAAGCTTAGTTGTTGGTGTCATGAGGAAGAGGCTATTCTGTGCTGTCCCTCCATATTGTGAGATTTCCTCCCAAGAGGATGGCTCCCTCTTTGTTATTCTTCTGACGGCAGGCTCAGACCTTCCTCTTCAAGACACACTTTTGACAGCTAAGGTGCAGGTGATGCTGACAACCAGGCTGCCATTATAATTATTGTTTTTAACCGGTCTGTTTTTATAACATTAGATTTTGTAAAGTTGGGAGATGTTGAGAGCCGTCTTGGATCCCAGCTTGGGAGAGAGGTGGGATATAAATACATGAAATAAATAACAACGAGACTGGGGTGGGAGGAACTGTGCCCCTCCAGGTGTTTCTGGACTACAGTTCCCATCACCCTTGGCCACCAGTCATGCTGACTTGGGGCTAATGGGAGCTGGAGACGAGAAACATTGTTTGGAAAGCCCCAGGTGTTCCCTTCCCCCTACAATAAACTTTAGTCCCTGTAACTCCCCACAGCTCCAGTTCAAGACATTATTTAACCTTGAGCAACACCTCGTGGCCAAGTTCATATTTACAACTAACCCAGAAAGCTTTTTTGAGATTGTTGCTCATTTCTGGATGAAGAGGAAGATCTCCTGCTTTGAGGGAGACATTGCATTTTCCCCAGCTGCTGCTGAGAAAATATTTCCGCTCTTGTACCGCCCTTTCTCCTGTTATTGCACCATGTTATGAATTTTCAGTTGTATGCTCCCCAGGGCAGGAAACTGTCCTCATAACCTGAAGTGTGTCTAAATGTGAAGAGATGTAAAAACTGTAAAAAAAAAAAAAGAGTGTGAAAGGCTATTAGGAGAATCAGCTTACTCAAACCATATTAAGCATATTAGATATAAGAATATAGCAGTGTTCGAAACTCCCATTGTTCTAGGCGCATTTTGCAACAGGGGATTTCATTAGCATGAGCTCTGGGTGCACTACTGCGCCTAAAATTTCAGATTAAAACTGCAGAGTGGAAGGAAAGGAGGACCTTTGTCTGCCTTCCCACTTCTAGCTACTTTCTGAAGACTGGAGACGAGACCATTTTAAGAATATTAGGGGAGTGGGAAGACATTCCATTGTTGTGTCTGTAACCTACGTTTAAGGTGCCATTTAGCTCCTAGCTTTCATATCTCAGTTTCTAACACTGGAATACAGATATTAAGAATCTGTAAAGAATGTTTATGCAAGTCAAACCCCACCTTGAGTGATAGAGAGCAGGCACCCTGTTCTTGCTGAATCTGGCACCCAGCTCAGATAACACAGGAATGCTTTTCCTCTGAGAAGGTGACCTCATTCTGGCATCTCCAAGCAGGGCTGGGAGCGATTTCTGAGAACCAGGAGAGCTGTTATACAGTACATCATACTGTTTTATTAGTCGTTCTGTGATGCTTCTGCACTGGTTACCGCAGAGAGGAACTACCGTATTTTTCGCTCTATAAGACAAACTTTTCCCCCTCCAAAAATTAAGGGGAAATGTGTGTGCGTCTTATGGAGCAAATGCAGGCTCCATGGCTTCAGGGATAGCCGCCTGAAGCCTCCGGAGCGCAGCGGGAGTTCCTGCCACACTCTGGAGGCTTCGCATTGCTTTTGCTGAAGCCTGGAGAGGCGCTGCACAGCTTTCCCTCTCTGCGCAGCACCCCTTCAGCGAAGCGGGAGGAGAAATTGAAGGGGCTCCGTTTCTCCTGCCGCTTCGCTGCACAGCGCTGCACAGAGAGGGAGAGAATTTTTTTTTCTTGTTCTCCACCTCTAAAACTAGGTGCGTCCTATGGTCCAGTGCGTCCTATAGAGCGAAAAATACGGTATTGTGTTAGAAGACGACAAAAGCAGACAGATAACAAAAAGCCCTGACCATTTGTGGCACAAAAGGTTCCAGGATTTCAGCAAGACGTTGCAGCACATGTCAAAATTGGAAATGAAGCAGAATGATGTTTTCCCAGGTACACACAGTACCGAAAGCAGGAACATGTGTGACAGCTTTGATATCATCATCGACACATGGTGTCATGAATGCTCAATTAAAAAAAACCAACATGCACCTTGAAAGAAAGCTTGTGGTCCAATCCTGGGCAACCCTACTCAGGAGAAAGCCTCACTGTGTTCAACGGAGTTTAATCCCTTGCAAGTGTGTTTAGGATTCCACCCTCAATATAGAATCCAGTTTCCATGGTTTCACACCAGAGGGTGGCAGAAATTCCTCTTGGTTGTAATGCCGGTGTGTGCTGTAATTCTATGGAAATGTGAATAAAAGAGAGAGAAAGAAGGAAGAGAAAATGGGAGGGGACTGCAATTTTGCACACATAATCTCAATCCCTGAGAATCTCAGTTTTTGAGGGTTTTTTTTTAAAGAGAAGCGGCTTTGTATGCCATCATGACTGTGACTATCTGCTTGGAATTGGGGGGGGGGTCGGTCATATACCCAATGATAATTTGGAGCATTTGCGTCTTCTTAGTTTAGAAAATTGATGTATGGAAGTGAGAGCTGGACCATAAAGAAGGCTGATTGCCGAAAAATTGATGCTTTTGAATTATGGTGCTGGAGGAGACTCTTGAGAGTCCCATGGACTGCAAGGAGATCAAACCTATCCATTCTTAAGGAAATTAGCCCTGAGTGCTCACTGGAAGGACAGATCCTGAAGCTGAGGCTCCAATACTTTGGCCACCTCATGAGAAGAGAAGACTCCCTGGAAAAGACCCTGATGTTGGGAAAGATGGAGGGCACAAAGAGAAGGGGACGGCAGAGGACAAGGTGGTTGGATAGTGTTCTCGAAGCTGCCAGCATGAGTTTGACCTAACTGTGGGAGGCAATGGAAGACAGGAGTGCCTGGCGTGCTCTGGTTCATGGGGTCACGAAGAGTCGGACACGACTAAGCAACAACAACAACAGTTTAGAGAAAAGATGAGCAAGAGGGGACACGGTAGAAGTTTATTAAAGTACACATGGCATGGAGAAAGTGGATAGAGAAAAGTTTTGCTCATAATGCTGGATAGAACTCATGGACAGGTGGTGAAGCTGAATGTCAGAGGGTTCAGGAGAGGGAAAAAGACAGTACTTATTCATGCAGCTGCAGTCAGTGGCGGAGCTTCATGCTCCAGCACCGAGGGCAGAGAACAGGTGGGGCGGGGCTGGTGTGCATCCTGGGGGCGGGGCGTGTTGCCTGCGGGGGGTGGCACCCAGCGTGGGCGGGGGGCGGCCGCGATGGAACCCCACCGGGATCATGCTTCCAGGGGCGATGCGCTCCCCACGCCCCCTCTTCCTCCGCCAGTGGCTGCAGTTATTATTATAATATATTTATTCATGCAGCACCTTTCCCCCTGACAGGGACCCAAGGCAGCTTACAGATAAAATAAGAACAGATAAACACATTAGTTAAACTATGGAACCCCATAGTTAAACTGTGGAACTCCCTCCTTCAAGAGCCAGTGATAGCCATCAGCTTGTATGGCTTTAGATAAGAGGGTTATATAAAGATAAGGCTATCAATGGCTGCTAGCCATGGTGGCTATGTGGTGCAGTGGCTAGAGTGTTGGACTAGGTTCTGGGAGACTAGAGTTCAAGCTCCACCTGGTCATGAAGCTCACTGAGTGACTTTGGCCAGTCATTCTCACTCTCAGCCTAACCTACCTCACAAGGTTTGTTGTGGGGATTAAATACGTACATTGAGCTTTTGGGGGGAAAGGTAGGGTAAAATGCAAATAATACTGCTGCTGCTACATCTGAACAACAGTTGCTGGAAATTGTATGTGGGGAGAGTGATTTAGCACTCAGGCCTTAATTTCAGGCCCTACTTTCAGGCAGCCCCTGTGAGAGCAGAAGGCAGGACTAGATGGCGCTTTAGCTTGATCCAGCTGGTTCTCATTATGCTCTTATCTTGGAAACCAAATATTATTTTTAGACAGTAATCACTGGTCCTAAATAACTTTTAAAAATTGAGTTTAAGGACTTAATTTACAAAGAAGTCATCTCACTACTGTTACGGAAATTACGGAAGTGGGGGCACATCTTTAAAGTTGTTAACAGTTATAAATATTATGCCTGAATGTATCCTTTCGACTTGACAGAATATACCTAGCTTTATGAATCATATGAAATCAATACCTCCATTCCAACACCGTTTTGCCCCCGGGAAAAAGGACTCTTTCCCCTGCCACCTCCCCAAGCTTGAAGACATATATACACACCTCCTACCCCAGGAAAAGCCCAGAGGTGACAATTGCTGGGCTCATTGTTCTCCAAGGGAAGCCAAATCTCATCACCAGACTTGCCTCAGGCTCCAGACATGCAAAGGAAGTTCTATTGTACTTTGGGTGGGTGTTTGCCTATCCTAATCTTATACCTGGGTCTTGCGCTGACATGTCTGCTTATGCTAATCTTGTACCAAGGACTTGTATGGACATGTTTGCCAAGCTTAAACTATTGAAACCCCTGTCTACCCCATCCCTTTTGTGACATGTCAGTGATGTAGCAATGATGTAGCAATGATGCTGTACGAACTGTATGGTGGGAAAGTTTTAAAAGTCCTTGTCACCCCATCCTCGGGGTTCAAAATTCCTCTTCGAACCTGTTGCGCAATAAACTTTGGTCTACAGCTATGTTATGTACTGAGTTGAATAGGATCCAAAATGCAGCAGTCTGATTGGTCCTAGAACAATAGGATTCAGAATGCAGCAGTCTGATTGGTCCTAGAACAATAGGATCCAGAATGCAGCAGTCTGATTGGTCCGCAGGAGCCACCCAATCCAGCTCCAGGTGGAAGTGAATCCGCAACCTGATTGGCCTACAGGAGCAGCCCGGAATTAGCCAATCACGTGGGGCCCATTGTGTAAATAATGTA
>JAXCMG010000252.1:8616252-8638446 GCA_034642415.1 Podarcis siculus
CACTATGAGCTGAATAAAGAGCATGAAATCCACACTTGACTCCGAGTATATTTCAAGCTATTTGCTCCGGTTGGTGGCTGGACTCCTTCCTTTATTCCGTAGGGACCCACGGTCTCTGCCCGACGAGCTGGGTGAACGAGCAGCCTCGCACCTAGATTTTTCCATAACACTTCTAATGTATTTATCTTACAACAGATGCACTATCTGATTCTGTAACCGTTTTTCGCTTGCTACTACTTTCCCCATGATATTTGTATTTTTGTTAAACTACAGAATTTCCAATAACCCCCCCCCCTTTTTAAGGATGTGTGTGCTGGCCACCTCCCAGTCGCATTGGGTCTCCTGCCATCCAAGGGAAGGGCGTTTGTGGCTAACACAGAGTGCACCCCTTTGCTCAGCCCATTCCCCCCCCCCTTTAAAGTTCAAAGCTGCCAACAGACAAGGACCTCAAATATTCCCACAAGTCTGCCCTTTATCTACCAGCCTCCAAATTCCCCTAGGCCTAGGGCATCTCGAGGTAGTGAGGTATATAGTGTCCAAGTGTGTTGATGTTAAAACAAGAAGCCATTACAACAGGTTTATGAAACAAGTTCTGAAGTTTACTAAAACAGAAAGAAGGACTTTTAAGACAAAGATATGCAATGCTGAAGTTACAGAAAACCAGGATATTCCCTTTGGAACAAAAAAACCAAAATAAAGCAGATTAAAATGCAATCTACCCTCACTGGGCTTCCACAATCCATAACATATCAGACTCTCAGAAGAATCTTGCTCCTGATTAACAACCCTTTATTTCTCTTGTTCCTTGTCACATTGAGTTCCTCCAGGATGGCTTCCTGGTTAACATAGGCTCCCCCTGTCAACCTTATGCTCTGCCCCTTGCCTTCCAAGTTCCTGGAAGTTTAGAGTAGGATATTCCACCCCTCACATACTTTTCACCAGGGCTGGCCCAATGCATTTTGGCACCTAAGGCAACCCACAAAATGACATTCCCCCCCACCAGGAAAGAAGGGGTGAGTGAAGATCTACATCAGGAACAAGGCAAGGTATGTGGAATCAAATCAGCCTTAACTGATGGTTGAAGTGGAATCAAAGGTTGTCAGGGGGGTAGGGGAAGGGACCCGCTCAGAATCATGCTAGGTAGATGCAGAGCCCAGGAGACCTCAGAGGGCAGACCCACCATTTCCTTCTCGGTGGGGTGGAGAAGACCATCAGAGGCCACTGGAGAAGGCTGCCGAGGAACAGTACACCCAGCCCCCAAGTAGCACACCACAGCTGTGGCCGCTATGTATCCTTGAAGGTCAGATCTGTTGCCCCTGTGCATTGTGTCGCCTGAAGCAGTTGCCTCACCTTGCCTCATGGGTGCACTGGCCCTGCCTGAGATGCCTCCCTTGACATCTGAGCCTCAGGGCATTCAGTAGCTTCCCAAGCTATCCCTGTAATTCCCAATGCACAAGGCAAGAAAGACATGTTTGTATGACATGCAAGTCCATGCATGCACAGTATGCATCTGCCCATGCAAAGAGTACAGTGAAGTCCAATTCCTTCATGGCTGCTGGGGCTGGGGGAGAGAAATATTGGAAAGCAGAAAAAAAAGCTGAACAAGCAATTTCTGTCGTTAGCCTGTCTGCACAATTAGCAGAAGCAAAATGTAAGGTAGGGCAACTGCAGAGCACATTATGCAAGCAAGAGTGGGGCAAGGGAAGAGGTGGGAGAGAACATCTGCTTTGCATGCAGAGGCTCCCTTGTCCAATCCCCAACCTTGGTTGGGAAAGGCTCCTATCTGAAACTCCAGAGAGCAGTTGCAATAGATGGACCATTAGACGGACCTGGTTTAATAAACCAAACAAACAACCATTTGCCAAAATTAATGAAGATTGCAGGATTGAGTTGTTTCTTAGGACAAAGATTACCTAGAAAAATATTTTTGTGGTTGTACCTTAATATGGACAGATATTTCTTTCCTAATCCAAACTGGAGCTCCACAAAGAAACAAAATGTGAGGATTCACCCTCTAGAGATTCTTGCTTCGATCTCAGCCCTACCTTGATGCTTGACTGAACATTGCTTCTCATGGTGTCTAATCTCTACTCTCAGGAACTTCTTTCTTACACTTGACAAAGAACAATCTTTGCAGGGAGACAGAAAAAGACTTGTAAAATTTCTCATTGGAAAAGTTGTAGATGAAGGGATCCAAGCAACAGTTGACCATGCTGAAGACTAAGGAGACATAATAAGCTATTTCTACACGGTACCGAAGCCCGCAGGATGTCCAGTAATATCTCACAATCAAACCCACTGTCTGGCAGATGTGGAGGGGCGTGAAGCAGATGCCAAAGATGACCAGAGTGATGGTGATCATCTGCTTGGACTTGGTCTTCATCACCTTGCCTCGAAGATTGGCTTGACTGATTTTAGCAATGTAGGCTCCCAACATCACATAGGACACCAGAGAGATGCCAAAGGGAAGGAGGAAGCAGAAGATCCCCAGGAAGATTCTGTACATTAGATAGAGGTAAGCCAACTCCGACTGGTAGATGCTCAGGCACTTGACCGAGTTGCCGATGACTGAAGTCTTGAGGAAGAAGAAGAGTGGAAGTCCCTGCAGGAAGAGGAAAGCCCAGAAGACCAAGACCAGCTTTTTCACGGCAGACTTCTTCCTCCAGAGGGTCTTGGCGTTGTAGTGGACAATGGCTTGGTACCTGTGGATGCTGATGAGCATGAGGAAGTAAATGCTTCCATACAGGTGGGTGCTGAGCAGGAAGACTTGAAGCTGGCAGACAAACTGCCCAAAGGGCCAGTGGTTTCCCAAGCTGAAATAGGCCACCATCAATGGCATGACCGGAAGGACAATGATGTCTACCAAGGCCAGGTTGAACTGAAGCATGATGCCAGAATTCCAGCGCTTGATGGCAAACCAGAAGATCCAGAGGCTGATGCTGTTGAAGATCAGCCCGCCCACTGAGAGGATGCCCCAAAGGATTGGGATGGAAAAGTGGAGCTCCCACGGCAGGCATTGTGTCACGTTGGTGGTGTTCATTATGTGATGGAGGCAGGTGGCTCCAGATGCTTTGGAAGAGATGTCCACACGACTGCTCATCCAGGAAGAAAAGAGGAGAAACAAAAGACAGGTTTTCAGTTCCCTGCCACTTCCTAGAAGATATGGTTCAACTGTGTCCTTTCTGTTGTGTAGTTGTGTTGTGCTGTGTGTCCCCACCCCCTTTTGTATGTTGTAGGAGAAGGTACATTGCCTTTTAAGGTCTTCTAAAATGTCCTCAGACAACGGGAAACAACCCCAAAAGGTGGAACCTGTTGTTCATTTCATGACCTTTGCGGTGTGCTCAGAAATTATCTGCTCCTTCAAATGCTGGAGAAATCTGAGAGCGTCTTTAAAACTAGGGCACTTCAATTAGAACACTTGAGCATTCGTGCTGATTTGTGTGCAGAAAAATCTAAGAAGAGCCCTGCTGGATCAGGCCAGTGGCCCAGCTAGCCCAACAACCTGTTCTCACAGTGGCTAGCCAGATGTCCCAATGCCAAGCCTGCAAAGCAGGACCTGTGCGCAACAGCTCAGATTTGATGACATTTGCCATTTTTGGAGCGTGCATTCACATTTGTTTGCATGGAGGCTGGATGAAGCTGTGTCAAAGCAAATGTTATCCCAGACTTTACAGTGCATTTTCTAATTTCAAGGGGGAGTGGGTTTGCCATGTGAGAGCTCCCAATGGGCTCTAAATGTGCAACATACTAGCCATGATGGCTATGCTCTGCCTGCACAGCCAGAAGCAGCAGTGCTTCCAGTTGCCAATTGCTAGAGACCACAGGAGGAAAGAAGGTTCTTGTACTCAGGTCCTGCTTGTGAGTTTCCTATAGAGCCTCTTAAAAGGTTCAGGCTTTAGGGTGAGGGGTGGGATGATCATGATGATGAACCACTGTTCTGCCCAGACACTGAGCTCCAGCGCCGAGGGCCTTCTGGCAGTTCCCTTGCTGTGAGAAGCCAAGTGACAGGGAACCAGGCAGAGGGCCTTCTCGGTAGTGGCACCTGCCTTGTCGAACACCCTCCCTTCAGATCTCAAGAAAACAAATATTTGACTTTTAGAAGACACCTGAAGGCAGTCCTGTTTCGGTAAGTTTTTAAAGGATTGATGTTTTTATTATGTTTTTAGATATGCTGTAAGCTGCCCAGAATGGCTGAGGAAACTCATTAACCTAAATGGCCTCAGTCCAGTATACCTGATGGAGTGTCTCCACCCCCATCGTTCTGCCCAGAAACTGAGGTCCAGCGCCGATGGCCTTCTGGCAGTTCCCTCGCTGTGAGAAGCCAAGTTACAGGGAACCAGGCAGAGGGCCTTCTCGGTAGTGGCACCCGCCCTGTGGAACACCCTCCCACCAGATGTCAAAGAGAAAAACAACTACCAGTCTTTTAGAAGACATCTGAAGGCAGCCCTGTTTAGGGAAGCTTTTAATGTTTAATAGACTATTGTATTTTAATATTCTGTTGGAAGCCTCCCAGAGTGGCCGAGGAAACCCAACCAGATGGGCGGGGCATAAATAATAAATTATCATCATCATCATCCAGGTCTGAAAACAGGCATATCGTCAGGGAGCCAGCCAGAAATAAATCACACAAAGTAAGTGAAGTTAACTCGTTATTAAAAGAAACAGTCTTCTCAGGGGAGGCAGGCCTAATGAACACAGCAACTCTTCACGATAGGTCTTGCCCCTGTGAGGCAGTTGTGGAGACTGAAGGACCCTGCCTCCCTATGGCTAAGTCTCCTCGTCCTCCCAGTCCTTCCCAAACAATCTGAGACTACACCGGTGCACCTGCTCCTCTTGCTTCATACCTTTCCCAGTCCTGGGAGACCAAGGTGGGAAGAGAGCTTATTGCAGCAGGAGAGGGAGACCCTCCTGGCTTCTTCACTAGCCTGACTCATCTCTGCCTCTTGGCCTCCCTCCTCTCCAGCTTCCTCCTCCGCTTCTGATTCGGGACTTCTCTCTGCTAAAGACCCTTCATCTTCCAACACCTCCTCCTCCCAGGCTCCCCCCTCTAACCACACATCATCATTCCACCACCAATCCACGGGCTCTGAGCCTTCTTCTCTTGGGGGTTCCCCAGCTGTTTTCTCCCACCATTCCTTTGAGTCTAGCCAGTCTGTGACACATGGACACTGGTGTCCACTGAACTGAATGATGTAAATACACTCCCAAAGACAAAAGGCTGGTTTTCTTTTCTTTTCTTCCTATTTCTAAAAAGGTGTTTTATTCTACTATAAATAACATTAAACAAACCTTAAGGGATTGGGGGTTGAGGCAACAAGAGCACTCTTCCCCCCCGCCTGCCCATACCGCATTATGGTTTCCCATTGGCTAGTTTTCTGCTTTCTTTAAAAATAACACACACACAAACATTAGTTACCTCCCACCCTTCCTCCACGGAAGACCACACCTTGCACTGGCCCTACCTTGCACCCTCCTTGAGTATTTTTGCTTGGTCGGGATGTGTCCTTCAACTGTGATCATGCCTCTTGCTTGTCTGGACAGAGACTAGAGAGGAGTGACTATATGTAGACCCTAGGTCACATTACTCCGTACCTTTAAAGCACATGGGGTCATAGGATTTCAGAGCTGGAAGGGAACCCAAAGGTCATCTAGTCCAACCCACTCCAATGCAGGGATTTTCCCCAGCATCCTCTTTCCAAGCAGGCCTGGTGCCCCGGGACACTCCTAATGCACAAAGAACCCTTTAATGTCTGACACCAGCAGCTGGGATTTAGGGGGTATACTGGCCTTGCACATGGCTTCTCTTAAAGAAGCTTGGGAACTGCAGGTTGTTACAGGTGCTGGGAATTGTAGCTCAGTGTGGCATAATCTACAGCTCCTACAGGAAATCAGAAGACAATAGGAGGTGGGGAACATGGCTGGTTGCATTGTATTTATAAAATGCTCTTGTGTTAAAGGCTAACTGCACTAGTATATACACTTTTTTTGTCCAATGTTGTGTTTAATTAAACAGAGAAAGGAAGACTTTACTTTTAAAACAGTGTAGTAAAAGCTATTGTGGACCACACCATACATTTAAATCACATGCAACACAAATTTAAAACACATTACTTTCAGCAAAGAAGCCTGAGAACTGTAGTTTGTTACAGGTGCTGGGAATTGTCGCTCAATGTGGAGTAAATTACAGTACCCAGGATTCTTGGGGGGAAGCCGTGTGTGTGTGTGTGTGTGTGTGTGTGTGTGTGTCGGTCTCTGTCTCTGTGTCTCTGTGTTTGTGTCATATGTATCAACTTCAATTGTGCAATCTTTAATTTGGTGATATTCAATCCCATTGCAAAATACTGACAGCCTCTGCCCAACACATTTCCCTAGTTCTCTACTGTTATGTACTGAGCTGAATCCTAGAACAATAGGATCCAGAATGCAGCAGTCTGATTGGTCCGCAGGAGCCACCCAATCCAGCTCTTGGTGGAAGACAATCAGCAACTTGATTGGCCTGCAGGAGCAGCCAATCAGGCTTCTGGAGGAAGTGAATCCGCAACCTGATTGGCCTACAGGAGCAGCCCAGAATCAGCCAATCACGCAGGGCCCATTGTGTAAATAATGTATATATAGCTTGTCGTATTGGGGAAAGTTTCATTCATTGCTACTACGAGCTGAATAAAGAGCATGAAATTCACACTTGACTCCGATTATATTTCATCTGCAGTGCTGCTATTTTTTTTCCTGCTGGGGATAGGGAGAAAGAGGAGGAACAGATGTGTGTGAGACATGTTTGGTACAAGAGTGTATACATGTGTTTCTTTAATTCCATTGCAGTCAGTGGCGCCATCAGGACTTTAGGGCAGATGCCCAGGGGCCCCACTTACCATAACAAGAAGACTTACCCACTTACCCTTTCACAATGCAGCAGAGCTGGCTTGCCACATTTGAAGTACACAAAGCAACACACATTACCATAAAGAGTCTCCTTGCTGCTCCCTGTTAAGAGCATTGAGTCCAGACTCAAATATTGCCCCCACACACCACTGATTTCAGTTCCCTAATTCTGACCACCCGGGTTCCCTATATCCAAAATCCATTTCCTCTGTGACATATTCCCCTGCAAGCCAGAACAGAAGCAGGAAATCAAAAAGAGGTATCCATGCCCACCTCTGAGCCAAAACAAAACTGGGCTATTGGAAATGCAATGGAAGTGGGCAGCCTTTGGCCCTCTGGATGTTTCTGAACCACAACTCCCATCAGCCCCAGCAAGCATGGCCAATGGTCAGGGCTGATGCAGGTTGTAGTTCAGCAACAACTAAAGGGCAAAATATTCCCCATATTGGAATTATGGTAGATCTTCGCTTTTTGCTTTCAGACCTCTAATTATCTGTGCCTAAGGGAAGGTTGAGGGACGTGGGTGGCACTGTGGGTTAAACCACAGAGCCTAGGGCTTGCCGATCAGAAGGTCGGCGGTTCGAATCCCCATGATGGGGTGAGCTCCTGTTGATCGGTCCCTGCTCCTGCCAACCTAGCAGTTTGAAAGCACGTCAAAGTGCAAGTAGATAAATAGGTACCGCTCCAGTGGGAAGGTAAACGGCGTTTCTGTGCGCTGCTCTGGTTCGCCAGAAGCGGCTTAGTTATGCTGGCCACATGACCCGGAAGCTGTCTACAGACAAACGCCGGCTCCCTCAGCCAATAAAGCGAGATGAGCGCTGCAACCCCAGGGTCGACCACGACTGGACCTAATGGTCAGGGATCCCTTTACCTTTAAGGGAAGGTTGGGGACTGCTTTTGCCTCTGGCCCAGCCCACTACTGGTATGCAGCCCCTAACATTTGTTCAGAAGGGAATGTGACACCCCTGGATTGGAAAATGTCCCCCAGCCCTGAGATAAACCATTGTTTCCCATTGCATCCAAATGCAAGAAGCATCGGTTTGGTGCAACCCAGAAGCAGAACCTTGAAATTTCCTCCATTCATGCATAGAGGAAGGAGCAGAAGGAACTTGCAAGATAAGGGCTTGTGCCGTTGCTTATGATCTGGGCCAGTAAGTCACAAACTGGTGTGACTGTGAAGCAAATCTAATGGCCTTAAAAAAGGACTGGGGAAACAGCTGTCCTCTTGATGTTGTCCTCCAGCTCCCAGCAGTCAACATCTGACTGTTCCCCACCATTCCATTTGAAGAGCTGATCAACAAGATTTAGTGTTTGTAAATTTTAAAAAAACACATATCTAGGGCTTCCAAAGTGTTCTGCAAAAACAGCATTTTTAAAAGCCAGGGCTGTGACAATGAAAAAAACCCAAAAGAGTCCTGTGACAATGTAACAACTAAGTGGTGTTCAGTCCAACCTGACTTGTTTAGTTAGAAGCAAGTCCTGTTCTGCTCAGTGAGGCTTGCTGCTGAGTAAGCATGCATAATACCACATCTTAATGGCAGAAGAGACATAGCAAGCTGCAGTGAATTTATTTATTTATTTGCAGGGGAACAGTTAGGACTAGAGGTGCCAGCTTGTGAGGGCGATTGGTGGGGGTGTTGTTGCGATATCCTGGCATTGTGCACATGGACATCATGCCTCCCTCTCTAAGCCCGGCAGAAGCTTCCCTGGTTTTGGGAAGGAGGCACCAGGTACTGAGTAAACCTGCCAGAATGCTATTTGCAGAAATAAATGGGTCCCACGGTAGCTTTCCTGTGGTTTGACAAGCCACAGCCCTAGAAATTTCTCACCGTTATTTCCTCTACTGGGCTTGGTTTCTTGAGAACCATCAAGCATCGTCAGTCACAGGAAAATAAGGTTGAGGCAGAATGCCAGCAGCCCATGATGCTCACATGAGGCTCCTGCAAGGAGGGGGGTACCTGTGGGCATGATGAGCATGGATGCTTCCTTGGTGTGCATTGGGGTCCCTTGGGGTCCATTGCTTCATGTCTGGGGACAAGTGGGGCCTTTGCACCTCCCTTAGGATTTGGCCTGGCCGCCTCGGGTCTTTGTCCCTCTCTCTTGCCATCCTAGGTAAACCAGTAAAAGGTAAAAGTAAAGGGACCCCTGACCATTAGGTCCAGTCGTGGCCGACTCTGGGGTTGCGGCACTCATCTTGCTTTATTGGCTGAGGGAGCCGGCATACAGCCTCTGGGTCAGGTGGCCAGCATGACTAAGCCGCTCTGGCGAACCAGAGCAGCGCACGGAAACGCCGTTTACCTTCCCGCCGGAGTGGTACCTATTTATCTACTTGCACTTTGGTGTGCTTTTGAACTGCTAGGTTGGCAGGAGCAGGGACCAAGCAACTGGAGCTCACCCCTTCGCAGGGATTTGAACCGCTGACCTTCTGATCGGCAAGTCCTAGCCTCTGTGGTTTAACCCACAGCGCCAGTGGTGGCTGACAAAAACTGGAGTGATTCATCCAGGGTTGGGGTGGGACAGGAACTACTGATTTTTAAAAAAAAATATTTTTGGGAAGAAGAGCAATAATCAGAGCCCTGCTGAATCAGCCCAAGGAAGACCCATCTAGTCTACTATCCTGCCTGTCAGGATGCTACAGGTGAGAGCTGTGTGCAGGGTGTTGACCAAAGGTGGACAAACTAGCCAGATGGAGAATGACCATTCCCCCACCAAAGGTGCTCCCCCTCCCCTAACACCCATACGATGAATGACCTGAAAAGGCATGGTCATAACAAAAAGTTAAGCCAGGGTCAAATCAAAGCCAGTTACTAACTGGGTTGAAATGAATCTCTCTCTGTGTGTGCTTATTTCACAACATTTATACACAGCTTGATTGTAATAAAACCTCTAAGACGGTTTACAGGACAAAACTAAAATTAAAACTATCAACAAAATATATTAAAAAACAGGTAATTAGAAACCTTTTAAAAACCATTAAGATCTGCATTAAACTAAAAAGAGACTAAAACATGTCAGCTCATCCTCTATGCATCTGGGTGGGCTTGCTTGCTTAAATAAAATTGTTTTAAGCAAGCACTGAAAAGAGAACAGTGAAAATGCGTGTTTAATGCCAACAGGCAGGGAGTTCCAAAGTGTAGTTGCTGCTACACTGAAAGAAGAATTCCTTAGAAGTGCACAATGGGTATTATGGTATGTGGCACCTGTAATAGTGCCCGTTCTGCAGGTCGAAGCTTTCGAGTGGTGTAAGGTGATCCCACAAATAAACTGACGCCAGGCTGTTAATGGCTTCTCGCACGAATAATAACACCTGAACTTGGCCCAGTAGCAAGTGAGCAACTGTTGCAGGTGTCTGAGCAGAGGTGTTATATTACCCGCTCTGGGATCCCACAGCTAATTCTCCCCTGGTCTCCTCACTGGCCCAAATAGGACTAATTTAGCCAGCTAGCCCTGGTGATCATCTAATGTTTATTGGATGGATTTTTCCCCTAGATTGATTTTTGAATTCTGAATTTATTGTTATTCACATTTTATACTATATTTTATGCTGTTTAGTGTTTTAAATTTGTTGTTAGCCGCCCTGAGCCTGGTTTTCTGAACCGGGAAGGGCAGGGTAGAAATAAAAATGTATTTATTTAGATTATGATTATTATCAGACAGAAGCAGGTCACATTCTGACAGCAACTGTGCTGCAGCATTCTGCACCAACTGCAGCTTGCGGATCAAATACAAGGGAAGTTGTATGTAGAGTGTGTTGCAGACCTGGCCCCGTAACAGAGCCAGGTCTGCAGACCAAAGTGGGATTTCTTTGTGGGAAGTGGATTGCTGTCTCCCTTTCCCTCTCCTTCTGTACAACCAGATTGCAAACTGGTTTCTCTATGTACCCTACTGAGTAAAGATAAAGATGTTCTGCTTCCCCCCTTTCACAATATTTGCCAATATAGGAGATAGTCAAACAGTGCTCCAGAGCCTGCTGTTTCCTCTTAACTGTGCACAATGAATCAAGCAGGCAGGAGCCATGAACGTGAAGAGCATCCTGCTTATTTGCCAACCACCTGGCAAGTCTTAAAACTTAATAGGTATGCTGCTGATGCCTCACTTTTTAAAGAAAATATACCTGTGGTTGAAACCGGAGGTCACATTCATGTGGCAGTTTATTCCATTTCCCTAACTTAATTTCCACATTATATTTGAGCTTTCACGCAATGTAAAAGCCATTTCTGGGAAACAAATGGACTGTAGTTCGTGTTTAGTGCTCACGTCTATGTTACCTGATTGCAGAAAGTATCTCTATGCTGCCCTCTTAAAACAGAAAACTCAGAAGTGAGGAAATTTGGGGCAGCTTACCAGTTCCTTCCTGCCATTTTCATGGGAGAGTCACAGGGGAACAAAAGCAAGCATCTGCAGACAGGGTGGGGGAGCAGCAATGTTGACCACCAATGTTCATTGGTGTGAATGAAATTTAGCATGACATGTCAGCATATGGGTCTAATGCAACGGGTACCACAGTGTGAAAGGAGTATTAGAAAACACGAGAGAGGAGCTAGCATTGTAAGGAAGACTAATGCAATATTCCCCGCTCCCCTAAGTCTCTTTACCCTCCAACTCAGAAACAGAAACTCTCATGAGTCTGAGTGTGCATATTATTAAGAATTTCACATTGAAAGCTGATTTCTATTCCTTTTTCTTTGCTTATTTGTATCCTCTGACTTTATTTAGTTTGGCCTCGATGGCAGCAGATGTGCAGCTTTAAATTTCCACATATTTCAATAAATGTCTGTATACAGATAAAAAAAAACCCCAAAAGGCAACAAATACAACCATAAAACCATCAAACACTATGCAGCTGCAGCAAGTTAATATCCCTATCAACTATACTTTAACACAGGGATATATTTTTTGTTTATCAAGGCTGGGGTGTGTATGTGTGTTTGTGTTTTGCTAAGAGATCCAAAACTGCACACACTTAGAGGCTGTGTTGCTTGCTGCATGTTTGTGCCTTGCTTTTCCTCCCAGGAACTCAGGGATCCTGTGGATCTTGTTTCCCCCTCCCCACTTTTTATGGTCACAGCAGCCCTGCGAGGTAGGCTAGGCTGAGAGTTGGTAATTCAGTCCCCAAAACTGTGAAACTGCTTTGCTTGTGGTTATTTATCAGGCAATTTGGGGTCTGGTAAAGGTAAAGGGACCCCTGACCATTAGGTCCAGTCATGGCCGACTCTGGGGTGGCGGCGCTCATCTCGCTTTACTGTCCAGCTTCCGGGTCATGTGGCCAGCATGACTAAGCCGCTAATGGCGAACCAGAGCAGCGCACGGAAATGCTGTTTACCTTCCCGTTGGAGCGGTACCTATTTATCTACTTGCACTTGGACGTGCTTTCAAACTGCTAGGTTGGCAGGAGCAGGGACCAAGCAACAGGAGATCACCCCGTCGCGGGGATTCGAACTGCCAACCTTCTGATCGGCAAGTCCTAGGCTCTGTGGTTTAACCCACAGCGCCACCCACGTTCCATGGGGTCTGGTAGTTTGCTGTAAATAGCACATGTTGCATTTAAGCTGCTTTTCTGGCTTTGTGTGTGTTTATTTTTCTTTTCATGATCTGTGAATGGCGCTATATCTTTCTACTTGCTTTTCTTCCCAGATGCTCATAGTTGTGTACATTATCCTCCCCACCTTCATATTTGCAACAGCCCTGAGAGGTAGGCTAGGCAGAATTAACATACGTATATAAGCAGCAGTTCTTGTCAATAGATTGCTGGCACAATCCACATACAGTTTATGTGGCTCAGATCCTGTCAGTATCCCTGCACCTGACAATGTCTAACATTGCTTACAACCCCATAGTGTTTTATTTTTTACCTTTCCTTTTCCGAAGCACATTTTCTCACTTGGACACCAATAATCCTCTTAGGGAATTGGAAAAGAGCCTGTGAAATTTCTCGTTGGCAAAGTTGTAGATGAAGGGATCCAGGCAACAGTTGACCATGCTGAAGACCAAAGAAATGTAATAGGTGACTTCTATGTGGTACAGAACCTTGCAGGACACGCCATAATATCTCACAATGGAAGCCATGGACCCACAGATGTGGAGGGGTGTGAAGCAGGTGGCAAAGATGACCAGGGCAATGGTGATCATCTGCTTCGACTTGGTCTTCATTACCTGGCCTCGGAGATTGGCTTGACTGATTTTAGCAATGTAGGCCCACAGCATCACATAGGACACCAGAGAGATGGCAAAGGGAATGAGGAAGCAGAAGATCCCCAGGAAGATGCCATAGGCTAGGTAGAGATAGGTCAGCTCTGACTGGTAGATGCTCAGGCACTTGACCGAGTTGCCGATGACTGAAGTCTTGAGGAAGAAGAAGAGTGGAAGTCCCTGCAAGAAGAGGAAAGCCCAGAAGACCAAGACCAGCTTTTTCAAGGCAGACTTCTTCCTCCAGAGGGTCTTGGTGTTGTAGTGGACAATGGCTTGGTACCTGTGGATGCTGATGAGCATGAGGAAGTAGATGCTTCCATACAGGTGGGTGCTGAGCAGGAAGACTTGAAGCTGGCAGACAAACTGCCCAAAGGGCCAGTGGTTTTCCAAGCTGAAATAGGTCACCATCAGTGGCATGACTGGAAGGACAATGATGTCTACCAAGGCCAGGTTGAACTGAAGCATGATGCCAGAATTCCAGCGCTTGATGGCAAACCAGAAGATCCAGAGGCTGATGCTGTTGAAGACCAACCCGCCCACTGAGACGATGCCCAAAATTACTGGAAGGGCAAAGTGGATCCCCTCTGGCTGGCATTGTGTCACGTTGGTGGTGTTCATTAAGTGATGGAGGCAGGTGGTCTAAGTAGAGTTGTCCGTACACGTTCCAGTTCAGAATACAGAGTCGGCAAGCAGGAGGAATGATAATGTGCTTGTGATAGGTGAAGTCAGCTGCTAGCAGTGCCCTTCTGTCACAGCCCTGAAAGTGTGGCTGAGGTGGGGCCCTTCTCCCCTGCCCATTTCCTATTTTTCTCAGGGCTTCTTCTGAGTCAGCTTCACACCCAAAAGAAAGACTGAAACTTGTGTTGCTTCTCTTGCACAGAAATCTGGCACTGACACTTCAACTCTTTCAGTTTTTGTTTTTATTTCAGAGAGTTTAACACTGAACTCTAAAAGCATGGGGCTGAATCCAGCTAAGGCTACATCTGCACTATACGTACATTTAAAGCATCATCACACCACTTTAAATATTCATGACAAAGAGTCCTGGGGACTGTAGTTTGTTCAGAGCGCTGAGAGTTGTTAGGGGACCCCCTATTCCCCTTCACAGAGCTGCAATTGCCAGTTTCCTGAGGAAAAGGATTGACTCTTAAAACATTATGGGAATGGTAGCTGTGCATGGGGAATGGGGGGGTTTCCTAACAACTCTCAGCATTCTGAACAAACTACAGTTCCCAGAATCCTTTTGGCAGGGAAGCCATGACTGTTGACAATGATGTGGTACTGTTTTAAATGTACAGCGCTGAAAACGCCTGTCATCCTAAAAGTAGTAAGCCACTTTAATAAATGTTTTGTACTGTTTTTTAATGATGTTTTAGTACACTGTACTGATATTTCAGTACCGTACATAAATGATGGTATATAAATACAAATTAAATAAACAAGCTAGCCAAGTACAGTGGTACCTCGGGTTAAGAACTTAATTCGTTCTGCAGGTCCGTTCTTACCCTGAAACTCTTCTTAACCTGAAACACTATGGCGCCTCCTGCTGCTGCTGCACCGCCGGAGCATAATTTCTGTTCTCATCCTGAGGTAAAGCTCTTAACCCGAGGTACTATTTCTGGTTTAGCAGAGTCTGTAACCTGAAGCGTCTGTAACCTGAAGCGTCTGTAACCCGAGGTACCACTGTACACTGATTGCACTAGGCCTGCTCTGGCCAAATGGCTCTGTTTTGCTTTCATTGTCAGAGGCAGTAGATCTCTGAGCATACCCGTTGTCAGGAATTGCAGGTGGAGAGAGCACTCTTGGACTTCAGTCCTGATTGTGGACTTCCTGTTGGAGTATATGGCTGGCCACAGAATGCTGGACTAGCCGGGCCACTTTGTTTGACCCTCTCTCAGCTCCATCAAAACTGGTGGCTATGGCTACCTCTTGTGGGTAGTGAGTTCCATCCTGTGTAGAGTGAAGAAGTACTTTATTTTGCCCTGAATTTTCCAACATTTCAGCTTCATTGGATTCCCTTGGGTTCTGGTACCCAAGGGATGTTCACCATTAAATGTCACCTGAGTTGAATTTCTCCTCCATCCCCACCTGTGATTACTAATGACGCTGCACAGTGTCAAAATTGCACTTGATTACAACCATTCCCCTGTGCGTCCACACTTCTCCTCAATCGCTCAGATCCCGATGCATAGAATCATAGGATTGTAGTGCTGTAAAGCTGGAAGGGACCACAAGGGTCATTCTAGTCCAACCCCCTGCAATGAAGGAGGCTTTTGCCCAACATAGTGCCCAAACCAATGACCCTGAGATTAAGAGTCTCATATTCCACCAGCTGAGCTACCCCAGTGCAGATGGAGATATTGAAGTGCCACGTACCAGCAAAGATGGTGGTGCCCATTGGGACCGGTAGGGCAGGAGATCCCTAGTGGCACCGGAGCTAATGAGTGGCAGAGTCAACTCATTCTACTTTTGTTCTTATCCTCCTTCCTGCTGAGTTCACTTATTTACTTACTTATTGCACTAATATTCCATGCTTTTCTCCAAGGAGCTCAAGGTGGCATAGGTGGCTCTCCCCCTCTTCGTGTAAACCCCACAACAACCCTGGGAGGCAGGTTAGACCGAGAGGCAGTGACTGGCCCAAGGCCACAGCTTCATGGCTGTGTGGGGGATTTGAACCCTGGTCTCCCCCAGCTCCCAGCCTCACACTCTAACCCATGGGTTATTTGTGGGGCATAGGAATTCGTTCACCCCCCATATACTCCAGCCCCACCCCCCAAGGTCTGAGGGACAGTGGACCAGCCCCCTGCTGAAAAAGTTTGCTGACCCCTGCTCTAACCACTTCACCACAAAGTCTCTCCAGTTCTACAGGGGCCACACTAAGGAGGAGGAAGCTGATAGGCATCGTCTGCCCCAGACAGGTTTTAAATAGGCAGGCAGGCAAGCGACAGCTAGCTAAGAGCAAGCTGAGGGTAGATGGAATATAGGGCACTGCCCCATTTGTCCAGAGCAAACTCAGCAGCACACAGTTCTCACCCTGTTTTGCGTTGTGAAGCATGCGAACCATGCCCCACAGCAGAGGGGATATTTCTTATACAATTAAGCTTAGTTAATAATCCAAAGTATTCCCACACTGGCCTTGTATAAATATTCCTCATTGACTCAGCACTTTATTTCTATGCTCCTGTTTCTTGGTAGCTGGTCTTGTCATGCTTCTTTGCACTTTGTATGGTTTAAATTGATAAAAATAAATAAATTAAGAACAAAGTGACCTGGAAGACTTCTCCTGTGAGCTGAGCCAAGCCTGCTGCTTATTACAAGTAGCTATGAGAATGGGTTAAGCCAGGTTGGGGAAACCTCAGGACTGGGGGCCACACATCTGGCCCTCAGCACTCTCGCCAGACCACGCCCCTTGCTGCTCCTATTTTGCCCCCTGAATGTTTCTGTTTGACTGGAATGTGTCTTTGAATCCTCTTCATGCCTCTTGCTTGTCTAAATCGAGGATAGGGGTGTCTGTTTGTGTGAGAGAGTGGAAACCGGCCTACTGTATGAAGGAAAAATATACCATATTTTTTGCTCTATAAGACTCACTTTTTCCCTCCTAAAAAGTAAGGGGAAATGTGTGTGCGTCTTACGGAGCGAATGCAGGCTGCACAGCTATCCCAGAAGCCAGAACAGCAAGAGGGGTTGCTGCTTTCGCTGCGCAGTGATCCCTCTTGCTGTTCTGGCTTCTGGGATTCAGAATATTTTTTTTCTTGTTTTCCTCCTCCAAAAACTAGGTGTGTCTTATGGTCTGGTGCATCTTATAGAGCGAAAAATACGGTACATTAAGCGCTCCACCTGCTTTTGCCTGGCATGTGGCCCTTGGAAGATTGCCTGGAAGGGGATTAGCCCTTGGGCTGAAAAAGCTTTCCACCTCTGGGTTAAAGAGTGAAACACTGAGCTCCTGGTGAGCCTTGGGTGGTGGTCAATCAGGTGTTCAACAAGCTATCTGTTTGGGCTGATTACCTGGGAATGCAAGTACTTTGAAGGTCATGGTAGATGGTTAGTGGATTGCAGTCATTATTGGGTGGGGGGGCGCAGATCATATTCTTTGAAGTTTTCACGAGAAAGGAGGGTGAGCTCTCTGTAGCTGGTGGGAGCAGATCTTCTACTTAGAGGCAGTCACCTGAACCCCTTGGCCTATTGCTGCAAAGAAGACTCCTAGATGAATCTCCATCTTGCCTAAATCAACCAGAGCTTAGTGAGGGTGCACAATTTAATTCTTGGCCCCAACATACTTCCAGTTCTTAGCTGGAGAGCCATTGTGGGCTCCAGTCCTGACATGAGCTGTGCAGTACTTAAGTATGAAGTAATTTATTAAATAAATAAAGAGTTAACCTTTAAAAATATTGGCAAGATTTGCGTGGGGGGGTGCATCCCCCCCGCTCAAGTATGCATGCACAAATTCCTCATTATCAGCCTTCACAAGCCAGAAATTTCGGATCCCTCTCCCGTTGCAAGCTAAAACAACCAGGGATTGTCTGCCATAATCACTAGCAGGTTTATTGTAGCGTAAGGTTCCACCTGACCATGAGACCTCTGTCCAGTGAAAGTTTACTGTACAATAAATGCATTCTCCTTTATAGTGTGACAAGAAGACTTCCTTTCTCACTTTTAAGCTTTCAGATGAGAAATGTCAAAGCGCTAAGTCTGTACTGGTTCATACTTTGATTCACATCGTCTCTGCAACCACACAGCCTCTTTCAGCTTGGAATCCTTCCCACTGTTTCTAGTGTTTAGTGTATGTGTGCCGTTCCTTATGTAGCCGAAACAGCACCACCCAAACACAGGAGGGAGGTATCAGCAGCCTTGGGAGAACTCAAAGTCTGCAGAAGTACAAGCATCTTTTGGGGAGAGGGACCCTAATGGGGGAACCCGCAAAAAACCCTCAGCAAGGATGGAGTGTTTGGTGGACACAGGAAACCAATTATTGAAGGATGGGAAGTGGAACAGAGAGGTGAGTAGGGGAATGTAATGGAGTCACTGGGACCCTGAAGAGCAGCGCTCTATGGGCCCCTCTAGACCTGGGTTTTATTGCAAGTGTATTCTGCAATGTGTTCTTGACACAAAAAGACTGCATTAGTGATGGGTATCTTTCTGCCTTAGTTTGTTCTGAGATGTGCCCCCAACGGCACCACATTTTGGTTGTCCAGAGCAGGGTGGGGACTATAGAGCAACAAAACCAGAACATTTGTGAGCATGAAAAGTTCTGGGATTTCAGCAGAAAGTTATGGGACATGCACAGATGAGAAATGAAGCCGTGTGGCCACCCCAGAACTTTTCACAGGTGGCAGACAGCATTGAAAGCAGATTTGCATACCGCCACTCCACTAGCATTATGAGAACAAATAATCATGGGTGTACAATGAAAAGGCTGTCTGGAAGGGCCCTGCCCTGCCCCGTTTCCTCACAGGTCCTTCCAAATGTTGCTTGTCCTTTACATTTGCCAACAGTTCCTCAATCTAGCCCTCAAACCTAGAACCCAAGTGCAGGTGGACTGATGCTGAATTCTCATATTGCACCCTGTTTTAGATACAGAGTGCACTAGACCAGTGGCAGCAGAGGGAAGGGCGGACAATATTCAGACAAATGATGGAGCTGGTAGGCTATTGTTTGCAAGAGCAGCAGAAATAATCCTGTCTCACTTCTGCCACCGTTTGCTCTTGCGATGGGTGGGTTTGTCTCTCATTTTCATTTCCTCTTTTAGTCTCATCTGCTTGGGAACAATCAAGCACCATGAGCCACAAGACGGAAAAACTGGAGGGGAGCTCCAAAAAGCCCATCTTGTCCATGGGATGCTCCTGACTTGTTTGGAAGGTATTCGTGGTCATGAACAGCATGAAAATGTTCTTGTGTTCCTTGCAGTCAGTTGCTCTGCTGAGCCCCCTTGTGGCCCTCAAGTGGAGTCCTTATACCTTCCTGAGGATTCTGCCTGGCTTCCTCCAGTCTTTGTACCGGTCCCTCCGTGGTGGGTAAACCAATGGCTGAGAAAAGCCTGAGCGGTTCATCCGTGAGGAACGGCTGAAAAAAAGCAAAAGGGTGTAAATATAAGGAACTGAATTACCAAAAATAAGGTGAAATATTGAAGATAGATAAAAGGTTAAAAAGTGATTATAGAAATGCTAAGAATTTAGCAAGATGTATGGAAGTCAGATGTATAGGATGCGGGTGGCGCTGTGGGTTAAACCACAGAGCCTAGGACTTGCTGATCAGAAGGTCGGCGGTTCAAATCCCCGCGACGGGGTGAGCTCCCATTGCTCTGTCCCTGCTCCTGCCAACCTAGCAGTTCGAAAGCACATCAAAGTGCAAGTAGATAAATAGGTACTGCTCTGGCGGGAAGGTAAACAGCGTTTCCGTGCGCTGCTCTGGTTCGCCAGTAACGGCTTAGTCCTGCTGGCCACATGACCCAGAAGCTGTACTCTGGCTCCCTTGGCCAATAAAGCGAGATGAGCGCCGCAACCCCAGAGTCGGTCACGACTGGACCTAATGGTCAGGGGTCCCTTTAGCTTTACCTTTATGGAAGTCAGAAAGAGGGAGGGAAGGAGGTTGATGCTCTGTTACAGCAATGTATTAGGATATGGAATTATGTAACAAAATGTGAATATGAAAAAATGGAAAACTTAATAAAAATTATTATGGGGGGGGGAGCAAAAAAGCAAAAGGAGAACATCAAGAAGAGCCCTGCTGGAATGATGCAGTAGTTGGCTACTAGTTTCCAGTTCCTTCTTTGCAGAAAACTTCAAAATGCAACTTAGTCAGACCACTGCTATTTTCACCTGGGATTCAAGAAAGTGGACTCTCCTTCACTGGAGGTTTTTAAACAGAGATTGGGCAGCCATTTGTCAGGGATGCTTTAGCTCTGATTCCTGCATTGCAGGGGGTTGGACTAGATGGCCCTTGGGATTCCCTTCCAGCCTTACAATTCTGGGATTCTATGGTCCTAAGCGCATCCCACCACATTTAGGTTGCACAATTAAAGCTGATTTGGCACCTTTTGCAAAACCCACTTGCCTGAAATCAGACTTTTTGCAATAAAGTAACAGATATAAAAATGCCCTGGAAATTGTTGGATAACAATTGCTTGAGACAACGTCATCGAACCTTCCTGGAAACCAGTTGGCTTTTCCCTGAACATTCATTCAAATGCCATATAAGCCACCTGCCAACTTTGGCCAAAGGATTAGGAAGATGGCAGTAAACTTGTAAAAAAAAAACTTAAATGAGAATCAAAGTGAATATTCCCTGAACTCCAAAGTAAATAAGTAAGTGAATAAGTAAGTTTGGTGTACAATATATCATATATCATATACCTACACGACAGAGCCAGCATGTATATTCTATAATCTCATAGCCTCCTACAAGTACCCTGATTTTCCAGGGACAGTCCTAGGGGTTACAAAAGCCACCCCAGCTTCTGATTTAATCCTGGAATGCCCCTGTTCCCCCTGCCAGTACTGCCAGCGCAAAGCTCAGAAAGGAGGATGAGCTGGCGCTTGTCCCAAGCTATGACGAAGGTGGCTGTGGCTGCTGCAAGGGAGACCCTTACTGCCTCTCCATGGCTGCAACTGGCCTCCTCTGCTGGGCAGCTATTATTTATTTATTTATTATTAATGTTGCAATACATATATGAAATCTTTACATATTGATACATATGCATTATATTCGTAGATTCACATTTTCACATTTCATTATGTACCAACGTTTATCCATTTCTTATTTCTTGCCCTGTGTCTTCCCTCCACCCGCGCGTGACTTCCTTGTTATTATTTTGTAACTTTATTATTGGGATTGTAATTTCGTATCTTAATAATTAAGCATTCAATCTTATATATCTGCTTAGCTTAACTTAACTTTGTGAAATCAGTCTATACATATCAATAAATTCTTGTTGGAGCATCTTTTGGTCATGTATTCTTCTACACATTTCCATTCCTGTTTGAGATTTTGATTAGACTGCATTCTAATTGTTGCCGTCATTTTCGCTAATTCAGTCATTTCAAAAAAATTATGTTGCCAATCTTTCAATGTTGGTACTTCTTCTGATTTCCAGTTTTTTGCAATCAATAACCTTGTGGCGGCTGTTGCATATAAAACGATTCTTTCATGTCTTTGGGGATGTCATTTGTTATAATTCCTAAAAGGAATGTTTCCAGCTTCTTACCAATTGTCGTTTTAAACATTTTTTTTTCAGTTCCTCATGTATATTTCTTCCCCAAAATTTAATTTTATCATATCTCCACCAGACATGATATAAGGATTCCTCTGATACCTTACATGTCCAACACAGATTCGATGTTAAGTTTATAAATTTTAGCCAGTTTTACAGGGGTTAAGAACCACCTGTAAAACATCTTCATAATGTTTTCTTTGATAGTAATACAGTGGTACCTCTGGTTAAGTACTTAATTCGTTCCAGAGGTCCGTTTTTAACCTGAAACTGTTCTTAACCTGAAGCACCACTTTAGCTAATGGGGCCTCCTGCTGCCACTGCGCTGCCGCCGCACGATTGCTGTTCTCATCCTGAAGCAAAGTTCTTAACCCGAGGTAAGATTTCTGGGTTAGTGGAGTCTGTAACCTGAAGCGTATTGTCAGGGGTTCAGGGAGAGAGGCGCAGATGAGGGAGGAGACTGAGAGCGAGGGGGAAGGATCCCAGGGCGACGAGGAAGAGGATGACAATGACTTGAGAATTTCCATGAGTCTTTCCAGTGAATCGGAGGATTCCCAAAAGGGAGCGCCCCTGGTCAGGCCAAGGGGAGCCACAGGGGGGAGTAGTCAGGAGCAGGGCAGCAGCAGGGGAACCCCCAGTGGGAGTTGGAGATCGGGACCGGCTTCTCCGCCGGAACGGAGTGAAGGGGGTGGAGTTACCAGTGTGTCAGACGGAGCAGAGCAGGAAGCAGAGAGGGGAAGGAGATCGGGGCAAGACGTCCTGCCGGAAGGGGCGGAGAGTAGTACCGGGAGCAGTGTAACTGTCAAAAGGAAGGTCAGAAGCAGCGTACGCGCGCCAAGTTCAAATGTGGAGGCGCGCGGAAGTGAGGAGAGCCCGGAGGAGGAGCCTGGTCCCAAAGCACGAAGGAGGGGGGAGCAGGC